>JABMDN010009636.1:0-10945 GCA_017165825.1 Hepsetus odoe
TCAGAAATCACCTGTGCACTTATCTCCCTTTTAAAACAGCTTACCCCAACGAGATGTCCCAGCGTGACAGACAGGCCCAGAGCAGCCGGAGCCAGTGAGCGGAAGGCTGATTTGGGATGAGTGACAGTCAGGACACAGAGAACAAGCTGGAACGTCACAGCCATCTCCACTGAGAATGCCTGGTAGAGATGCACTCCGGAGGCCAGCTGAGAATGAGCCGTGGAGAGAAAGAAGTGCTGCTTTATCTTTCATCAGCAGACATTTTATAACCATGCTCAGCTCAGCTGACTTTTACAGGAGATTCTTCCTGCTCATTTGGCAGAGAACTCCTTCCAGTAGTCTAGTATCATTCACTTTAAAAGCCGTTCATTTTTTCCAGCTGTTGGAGAGTCCACCTTCTCAACTTCTCACTGCTTCCAGTAATTTGACAGCCTACTATTTTCCTTCCTACCTGTCTTTCTCAATCACCAATTTCAACCTTTCTCCCGTTCCACCCCTTCAGCTCCTTTCTTTTGGCAGGTATGTCATTTTCCCCTGCCCCATTCTGACCCTGCTCTCTTTTCTCAACCACCCATTCCAAAACAAAGCGTAGTGACAGAATGAAGAGCATTTAAAGTAGTCCATGAGGAGCACACCAACAATGCAGCTGTTTAAAGACTTACATACATCTTGCATACACAGAAGCAATCATGAAGCATTCATTAGTTTCATAAGGTATTGCAAAGGTACATTATAAGCAACTACTATAGATATTACATACATATACAGTACTGTGCAAAAGTTTTAAGCAGTTGTGGAAAAAATGCTGTAAACAAAAAACGCTTTCAGAAACAAAAATAATGATTATTTATTTTTATCAATTTACAAAATGCAAAGAGCGAACAAAAGAAAAATCTAAATCAGATCAATATTTGGTGTTCCTACCTTTTGCCTTCAAACCAGCTTCAGTTCTTCTAGGTACACTTGCACAAAGTCAGGGATTCTGTAGGATTATAGTCGGTGTCTGATCAACCAGTTTTACCAAACAGGTGCTGATGATCATCAATGTCACACGGAGGAGAAACACAGTCATGTTTGGAACAACCGACCAGCCGAGTTCGTTCAGAAACCGTGTGCTGGTGTACCTAGAAGAACTGATGCTGTTTTGAAGGCAAAGGGTGGTCACATCAAATATTGATTTGATTTAGATTCTCTTTTGTTCATTCACTGCCTTTTGTTGACTGATGAAAATAAATGATCAACACTTCCATTTCTGAAAGCGTTCTTTTATACAGCATTTTTTCACACCTGCCTAAAACGTTTGCACAGTAATGTATATATATATATGAATGAACAAAAGCAAATCATATCAGTATGCCACCATCAGGAAAAATATTCATCTAACAAAACATTCTTCTTTGCATATTGTTGCCATTTAACCATCATCAACATCTAAAAAATAATTACTTTTAGCCATGATAATTTAATTAACAAAATATTCTTGAAAATGCAGGTTACTGATTCTTGAAGATAAAATCAGTAGCGGCAGCCCTGCACACATGCAAGCATCAAATGTATTGTTCAATAATTGCAATTTGTAAAATACAAGCAATTTAATTTCCATCAGATCACAATCTTCAGCACATTTTCCTCTAAAAAGAAACATTTTAAGCACTGAGCAAGACTAGAGGGACAAAACAAATGAGTTCAAAGGCAGTCCTGAGCTGTGATGAGGACATTATTTTATTAATGAACGCCGCTGCCAGAGGGACGAGTGTTAGAATAGCTCAAAAGTCTCAATAAAACATCACTGCCACAGTCGCTGAGGTGCTAATCAACTGCCTGATACTAACATGACTGTGTTCAGTGAATCTGGACATCCAAATAAAAAAAACTGTGGGACTGACTTTACTGCTCATAACTAGAGCTACATGACAAAATTCTAGCAGTGTGATTATACTGCTGCTATGTTATACGGGTTGGAGACGGTGGAACCGATGAAAAGACAGGAGGCAGAGCTGGAGGTGTCAGAGTTAAAGATACTGAGATATTCGTTGGGTGTGACGAGGATGGACAGGATTAGAAATGAGTATATTAGAGGGACAGCTCAGGTTAGACGTCTTGGAGACAAAGTTAGAGAAGCAAGGTTGCGTTGGTTTGGACGTGTGCAGAGGAGAGACAAGGATTATATCGGGAGGAGGATGTTGAAGAGGGAGCTGCCAGGAACGAGGAGAAGAGGGAGACCAAAGAGGAGGTTTATGGACGTAGTGAGGGAGGACATGCAGGTGGTCGGTTTGAAGTAGGAAGATGCAGAATACCAGAAGAAATGGAGACAGTTGGTCCACTGTGGCGACCCCTAAAGCAGCTGAAAGAAGAAGATAAACTAAAAAGCACGGTGACACATTATGTATCAAAGGAAATGAATGAAATTTAAGGGAAGACCCTTTAAGGTTTGTTTTTTTGTTGTTTTTTTTAAAGCCAGATAACCAAAAACAGAACCTCTCCAATAGGAAAAGAGCTGAGGGACATTCCTATTGGACAATTCTAAATATTAGGCTTAAGTGATCTAGTGAGTATTTTGATTCCAATTACAGACGATATCTTGTGCAGCTCTGCTTAGAACTCCATCAGACCTGAACAACAGCTACTATTAGGCTTACAGCAGCATGTCCAAAAGTTTGTAGACACCTGCTCATCCAGCTCTTGTTCTGGGAATTACAGGGGAGTTTGCTGTTGCTCCTCTGGTAGACTTCAGATATTGTAACATTGCTGTGAAGATCTGATGGCATTCAGTGATAAAAACATGAGTGAGCTCAGGTACTGACATCATGAATGAAAGACACCACTGATCAGCTGCATATTTCTATACAAAGAGAGCAGAATTAGTCTTTTTTTACTCATTTGAAGTCAGTGGTGTGATATATATGACTGACACTACTTGTTCCTTATTATTCAGTCATACGTATCAGATGCGAGACAAAAGTAAACGTCATGACTTCTCGTGGCGCGTGAATTTTTTTCCTCTGAAGTATCGCGATATTATGTTTGGCCATATCGCCAAGTCTTAATTCAGCACTCAGAAAAAAGTCAGCTTTGTCAGACTGCTTTAGCTATCAACAGTGACAAATTGATATTTACTCGTCGTTTAATAATAAGAATGCTTAAAAAACACGTTATATGGTTTTATCTCTCAAAACAAACCCCTTTTCTCAGCCTCTCCCGGAGAGATGCTAACAGTTAGCACTCCCTCAAACATAAACAACAACATTAAAGACCGGCTATTTCTGTAAAGAGTTCTGTAAACTTACATTTCCTGCGCCAGCCACTGTATAAACAGCTAAAATAATAAGAGTTATTTTTTTCTTTTGAACTTTTATGTTAGTATTCTGTCTGCAGCTCCTCACCGCCGCGCAACGGTTTGAACGAATGGCGGCCTCTGATTGGCTGTACGCGCTGACGTCACTGCCAGTTCTCCCTGTACGTCAAATCAACCAAAACATGTATAAAAACAATATCAATATATATCCCTGTTATGCTTATGTAAGTAGAACCATAGGAATTCTGCTTTATGAGAATCTATTTTAATATATACACAATTTGTCCCTTTTTATATTTTACATATTATGAAACATAAATTATTAATAGATGACAGTATTAGATATTAAGACCCGCCCTCTCTCAGCAGACCCGTTAAGGGCTAAGGAGATGAATATAATAATAAGGATGATTGAATTAACTAATTTACTATTTAATTGCTATGTAGGAGGGCAAGCAGGTGGTCGGTTTGAAGGAGGAAGATGCAGAGGACAGGAAGAAATGGAGACAGATGATCCGCTGTGGCGACCCCTAAACAGGAGCAGACGAAAGAAGAAGAAATTGCTATGTAATTACTATCACGCACTGTCACTGTCAAGGTGAAGACGGTACCTTGCACAAGGGAACCTCAGGGCGACCAACTGATCTGGGATTTGAACCCATGACCTTCTGATCCTAGTCCCTAAACAGTAGACCACCACTGCCCATTATCTGGGAGCGTGCTTAGGACAAAAATCATTTATGGGATGGTGGCGGTCTAGGGGTAGGATGCTTGCCTATGGATCTATGGCCCAACCAATCACAGGTTCAAATCCCGCCTCCAGCACTACCAACACTGGGTTCCTGAGGAAGACCCTTAACCCCAAGCTGCTCGGGGACTGTCCCTGTAGTTAGGACATGGAAGTCGCTTTGGATGAGAGTGTCTGCTAAATGCTGTAAATGTAAATTTCTCATTCAAAAAAATCTAAAAGGTTAGGCCTAAACTTTGAAAAAATAATTTAAAATTTGATCAATACAGAGAAGTCACCCTTAAAGGGTTCAGCATTGGGCTTTAAGTTTGAGAAAATTTTACTGCTTTTGTACAATTAATGCATGAAACATCTCCCATCGCGTCCATTTTTCATGACAGCTGTGGAATTAAGTGGAACAAACACAACCTCTGAGCTCTTCTTCTACTTTATGCTTCATTCATGAAGGCGTTCCTCCAGTTCTTCAGTGCAGTGGATGAGAATAGTGAATAAAACTGCATTGCACTGTTTTACTGCTTTGCTTTTTTTATTGAAACATTTGGCAAAATTTTGCCCACATCACAAGTAAAAACAATACAAGGTTTATGTCGGCAGAAACAGTACATTTTAAACGTAAACAAAGAGCTGCACCTTCAGCAGAACCTTTTGGAGGATTTCAGATAAAAAAAATGAAGAAAAAAACAAACAAAAACAAAAAAATCAACTAAAGGACATGTGTAACAACCATGGCACCGTTTAATTGCGATTCAGTCGGGGCAAGTTGTGCTACTGTGGTTCAGTTGAAACAGAACATACTAATCTCAAAAACACGATAAACACAGGCCCCACTGCTGATCTTCTCAAAGACCCAGGGAGGCCTTCAGGAGGGAGGCCATGTCTTCAGTAATAGTGTCTTCATCACCTAAAGGACAAGCAGGACAAAAGCACAGGGGTTAAATACAGCGGATGTATCTCGTGGTTCTCTGTATGCCGCGTTCACAATGACAAGTAGTCACTTTCACTTTGCTAACTGCACTTTGAACACATTTGTACTTTATTAGTATTTTATAAAACACAGTGGCTCTGAAAGCGAAAAACAGATCCCATGATTACACTTAAAAATAAACGTGATCCTGTGGGACAGGTTAAGGGTCATTTGTGCAATGGCGTCTGAATGTGTGCGCCTAAAATGAGCTCACCTTCCTCGGCAGCAGTCATGTCCTGCTCTAGTTTGAGTTTCCTCTGGCCAATGCGGAGCATGGCGTCCTCTATGGAGTCCTTGCTTATCAGCTTGATCACTTTTACAGTCCTGCAGCAGGACACAAGCGTTCGATGGAGAGACAAACAGGTCACAGTCAGGACAGTGAAAGAAGCACATCAGCTAAAATAGCCGAAAGGGCCGACAGCACGGACGTGCGGAAGGGACCTGCTTTAATGATGTGAAAAGGAATGGGAAAAATTCCCATCTCATTAATATACATTACGGTCAAGAATGTTTTCTCTCCTCTTAAGACATGAGGCTCCGTTAAAACTATTTATTGGTTAAATATTCCAGTAATTGGGTGATAACGAGCTTTGGGTCTCTGACCTGGTTTGTCCCACGCGGTGGCAGCGGTCCTCGGCCTGTTTGTCATTGTAAGGGTTGCAATCTATATCATGAAGGATGACCACATTAGCAGAGGTCAGGTTGATGCCCAGTCCCCCAGCCCTGGTGGACAGCAAGAACACGAAGATCTCCTGATCCGTGTTGAACTGGTCGATCAGCCCAATTCTGTGGGAAGAGAAAGACAACCAAGGGGTGTGTCGTGACCAAGGCTTTTGATCATTTGCATAATATCTGGCATTATCTGCACATTTTACATAATTCTCCATCCTTCTTCGGGATTCTACGTTTTTCTGTCCACAGTGAAAGTGAAAGTGACTTTGTCATCGCAAACACAGTGAATCACAACGAATTACATCCTCTGTGATTAACACACACTGTGCAGCAGGGGGCAGCCATATCCAGTGCCCGGGGAGCAGTGATGGGGATGGGACCTTGCTCAAGGGCAACTCAGGGCAACCTTCTGGTCTGGGATTCGAACCCATGACCTTCTAATCGTATATAATTGTATATTCAAGTATTTTTGTATATTACACCTATATTATATACCTGTACAGATGTGATCTTATTGTATTATTTAATTTTATTCTTATTACACTCATCCTCTGTTATATTGTATCCTCTTTTTTTTTCTTCTTTTTTGAGAGACTCTGGTCTACATTTCACTGCCAGTCGTGCTTGTATAACTGTGTATGTGACAAATAAATGGCTTAAATTACAAACGGATGCCTCTCAACGACTCACCTGTCGCTCATGGGTGTGGAGCCGTCCAGCCGAATGTATCTGTGCTTATAGTGTTTGAGCAGAACCTCCAGAATGTCCAGCATCATGGTGAACTGGCTGAACAGGACCACTCTGTCCCCCTGAAAGATAGTAATGAACGTCCTGACTCGTTCAAAGGTATTGTTAGTTGTGTGCCCCTCAGTGGAGCACTCTGCAGAAGATCCCCTCACGCTCTGAACTAGAGTTAATAAGTTATAATGCCACACCTGCTCTTTGAGGTCCGTCAGGAGCTGTGAAAGAAGGCGGAGCTTCCCTGAGTCCAGCAGCAGGTCCATGCCCAGCTGGTACTCCTGCAGCGCCGGGTACTGCTGGCAAAGCCGATGAAGCTCGAAGTCCGACATGACTGCCATGTCCTCTTTAATCAGAGCTGGGTCTGACTCACGATGACTCGGCTCCTGCAGGGAAACCAAACTGCATTTAAAACCGGAAACCCTCGACCACTTCGCTTTCGCTCACCCCGAGAAAGTTACTCACCTCGTTTTTATTTGCAAATCTGAATTTTTTGCGGAAAGACTCTACCTGACTTTTATGCGTTCATCCGTACCTCTTAAAATGTAATTTCACAGCTTATTGAACTTTTCTCTCTGACAGCTCCTTCTCCACATAAAAGAGGCGTGAATTAAGGACACGGGCTGAGAGATTCGGGAAGATTAACTGGTAAAAGCACTGAGTGGGGTTGTGTGCTTCTTCAGTTGAACCTGCTGCCCATCTCCAAGACCAAACTTAACAGAATTTTTCCTTCAGTTTCTGTGACCTGTAAGTTCAAACGTTTCCGGATGTACACTTTTAAGCGGTACACTGGCAAAACGTGACCCAACTAATCCTTGATGGGGACTAAGCCATGATTCAACATCTTCCTCCCAATATAATCCTCACCTCTTCTGAGGACATGTCCAAACTAACTCAACCTTGCTTCTCTAAAATCCTTTTAAACTCCTCCACCTTTGTCACCTCTACTCCCTCCATCCTCACCACTCCACTTTCCACCATTTTGTTCACACGCATGTATTCTGTCTTTGTTCTACTCACTCTCATTCCTCTCCTCTTTAGAGCAGATCTCCATCTCTCCAGGTTCTCCTCAAGCTGCTCCCTACTCTCGCTACAGATCACAATATCATCAGCAAACATCATCGTCCACGGAGACTCCTGCCTAACTTCGTCCGTCAACCTGTCCATTACTATTACAAGCACTGATCCTTGACGTAATCCAGCCTCTACCTTAAATGCATCAGTTACTCCTACTATAGATCTCACCGCTGTCACAGTGCCCTCATACATATCCTGAGCTACTCTCACATACTTCTCTGTAACACCAGACTTCCTTATACAAAACCACAACTCCTCTCTAGACACCCTGTCATATGCCTTCTCAAAGTCTACAAAGCAACTCTTTCTGATCTTCTCTGTACTTTTCCATGTCACTGTGTACAGCATAGATGAGGAACTCCAGTCTACCAATTATATGGCAATTATCAGGTGAGCTCAGCCAGGTGTGTATGAGCAGAGAATCACTCACGCAGAGAATCACGCAGTTGCTCAAGGGTACCTCAGGGCAGCCTACTGGTCTGGGATTCGAACCCACAGCCTTCTGATCCTGTGGCAAACTCCCAAACCACTAGACCACCACTGCACCACACAGCAAGAGGGCAACAGCAGGCCGCGAGTTCAGTGCGTTCAGTTATATTGTTTAAATAAAAAACCTCATAAATCTATTAAAAATCTCTAATCCCTCAGGGCTTTGTAGATGGGATTTCTGGAGACAAAAAGATTATTATTTATTAAATGCCATTAAACAAAATCTGTTCTGCTGTTATTTTATGATTCCAGCCTACAGCCTCTGTCTGTTCGGCAGTTTTCTAACCTGTTCAACAACAAAAAAAAATCTGTTTATAAGCTGTTCAACAAACAATATAGTCCCAAAGTTTGTTTGAGGAAGACAGCTTTGGTGATGGTTGTGTTTTAGAGAAGTCAGTGTATTTTAAACCATCATCAAGTTCTTTGTAATAAGTCGGTTTAGTTGTGGGAAATGATTCCATGCATCGTTAAGTCTCTCCGTTTTCCCCCATTAGCTACTCGTTTTTCACGAGGTCCACCTATGATCATAGTCTTAAAAACTTATTACCGTGTATATTACTCTTGTAGATATGTATATGTATATATATATAGATATATATAGATAGATAATTTATTATTTATTTATAGCTCCTCTACTTTTCTCCTGTACTTGTTCCTGTTCTCTCTCTATATCTTTATATATTTTTTCCTTTCTTTCTGTACACCTGTCTTTTTTTATAAAGAGCCCTGTAATGCCCAAATTTCCCATTCGTGGGATAATAAAAGATCACTCTACTCTACTCTAGTCTTGTTTACAAAACTATCACCTAATTTGAGTAATTAGATAAAAATGAATGAAAACAGTTTTATCCTGGACTTTAAAAGATAAAACGGTGTGTGAGAGCGAGAGCCCTTTTTGTCTTTACTTACTACATGTAGGCACAGACGACTGACAGCTACAATATAAAAGTCTGAAAGTGACAGACGGAAGAACAGGATACAGGAAGTCAGTAAATATCCACACCTTCAGCATTAGTTGGCTCATAGCAGACAGGCGCTTGCTGGTGTAGTACTGGCGGTGCAGCAGCGGGTGATTGGCCATTTTCCTCAGCTGCATCATCACATTGGTTAGTTCTCGTTCTGGAGAGACACAGAGGAAGTCAAAGTTTACTAAAATTGTGCAGATAAAAGATTTGTTCAGACATGAGATCACTTTCTCCTTTCTGCTTTCTAGTGACCAGGGGTGTATAAAAAAAAAAAAAAAAAAAAAAAATCATCAATACATTCTTCCAAAGGAGGCGATTCAACTTTTATACTGGAAAAATTAGAAATGACCAGAATTAATCCTAATAATATTCATCAGAAGCAGAAAGGAGCTCACTGCTGGTGTAGTAGCAGCATAGTATTTGGCCAAAATAATAAATTTTCAAATGTTAAGATTAAAAATACGCCTCCAATATCCTCAGCTCCGAAGGCCCCCTATTTTCACAGCTCCAGACCCACCTGATCCAAATAAACAGCTTTTTAATACCACTTTTAAAGTGTAACGTAACAGGAGAAGTGCTAAAATGTACAGTGATCCTGGAAATTAAAGCCTATATTTTGGTGCAAGCGGTTCTTTTGCGCTTTCTCATCACCACAACCGACACCAGCAGCCGCACTGTATCCCACACACATACTCTCTTCGTTTTTTGTGCGCTTCAGTTTGTTGAAGAGGTCGTCGTAAAGGCGCTGCTGTTTTTCACTCATGGGGCAGAATTCGATCTGTTCCTCCTTGACGGGAAGCTGCTTCAGGACCTGCAAAACAATAATAAAGTAAAAATGTAGGTAAAGCTGAAAAACTGAATAAAGGATTCCATTTTAAAAATACAAACAAGAAAAATGATCACTCTCGCACTTCTACAAAAAAACAATACATTTAAAAAGCAAACAGATCAATAAAAATATGTTCTATGGCATAAAAATAGCTGCCTGGTCATTAATATAAATAAGAGCTGCAGTGTAGATGAACGCTGCTCCATCCATAATTTTGAATTTGATCCTCGAACGATTCAATAAATCATTAAGCGTCTCTAACAATAGGTGGCGCTATAACATTCCTGTTTACTAGAACTGTAAATGCTTTTAGGATCTCTAATGGAGGACATTTTCACCAAACCAGTCCATTAACGCTCCCTGAACCTACTATACTCACTGCTGATGATTGGGGATCAATAAAGAGAGATTTAACAGGAATTATAACCCTTAGGTCTATTTGCAAAACATGGTCCCTGATGACTGTAACTCGGCCTGCGCTGCATTTAAAAAGCGATCCGAGAAAAATCTGAACCCCGACGGGGTGTAAATACAGCCCGGACTGTTGATGACCCGACGTCCAACCGGGTTCAAACACTGTCCTGAACCGGCACAAGCCTGTCTGAGCTGAATAATGCATCAGAGATTGTTGTGCTACATGTTGATCCACACGCACACACACAAAAGGATTCTGAAAACAGCTGCATTATGCATTTCCTCTCATCCACTATGCATGCGGCTGGCAGGCGGCGCAGTACCTCACTCTTGATACGCCGCAGGATGAAGGGCTTCATGATGAGTTTGGCATGAGTGATCCGGTCCCTCTCAAAGCTGCTCTGCTCCTCGGAGGATTTCTAGTGGACACAGACACACACACACACACACGCACACGTGTATAGACAACTTCAAAATATGCGTGGCTATTATATATTTCTATAATACATCTATTATATACACAAGTATATATATATATATGTATATATATATATTTTTTTTTCCCCACGTTATTTATATGATGCATCTGTGTGTAAAGTAATGAAGTATGCATATACAAATATCACACATATACATACACATATTTTACACGTTAGTATCTACTTAGTCTCATGTTATATATGCTGTGTGTTCAGTGTGTTCAATACTCAGTATATGGATTAAATATTATATATATATATATATATATATATAT
>JABMDN010009646.1:0-12639 GCA_017165825.1 Hepsetus odoe
GAGGAATCTAGTCAAATCCTGTATAGTTCGTTCGGCCTGACCATTGGTTTGGGGATGGTAACCAGAAGACAACGAGACGGAGGTCCCCAATCGGCCCCCAGACCTCTGTCCGATAGAATGTCCTCCGGGAACCCGTAATACCGGAACACATACTGGAACAGAGCCTCGGCAACCTGTAGAGCAGACGGGAGAGCAACAAAGGGGATGAATCTACATCCCTTCGAAAACCGATCCACCACCACCAATACGCACGTGTAACCCCCGGAACGTGGTAGATCCTTCTTTTTCAGCTGTTCCCCTGTGCGGTAAATGCCCGGGTGACCGGAGGCAGGAGAGGTGTGGGCCCATTTAATCAAGAGGGTTCGAAGGCGCTCCGGCACGAAGGTCCGACCAGGCGGACACCCTGGCGGGACCGAGGTGCCCTCGGCCTCCTGACGGATGTCCCGCTTGATGTCCCATTGTACTGTAGCTGCCACTACGGTCGGGGCTAATATCGGCTCCGGCTGGGACACCTTCTCTGATGGCTCGAAATGGCGCGAGAGGGCGTCAGCCTTGTCGTTCTTTGTCCCTGGACGGTAGGTCAGGGTGAAATCGAAGCGAGTAAAAAACAGGGCCCACCTTGCCTGGCGGGGGCTGAGTCACTTTGCCAGCCGGATGTACTCAAGGTTACGGTGGTCGGTGAGGGTGCTTAGTGCCCTCTAACCAGTGCCGCCACTCCTCCAGTGCGGCCTTTACCGCCAGGAGCTCCCTGTTTCCGATGTCGTAATTGACCTCTGCGGGGGTTAACCTACGGGAGAAGAAGGTACAGGGAAATAGTTTCTCGGGTTGCCCATGGTACTGTGACAGCACCGCCCCCAGACCTACCTCGGATGCATCGACCTCAACCACGAACGGCCTTTCCGGGTCTGGCAACCGTAGAATGGGCGCCGAAGTGAACTTCAGTTTGAGGTCTAAGAAGGCCGCTCGCGCCTCGGGCGTCCAGCTAAGGCGGGAAGGTTTTCCCTTTAGCAGGGCGGTTAAAGGGGCTGTCATGGCGCTAAAGTTTTGGATAAACCGTCTATAAAAATTTGCAAACCTGAGAAAGCTTTGCAGTTGTCTTATGGAGCGGAGCTTCGGCCAGCTAGTAACTGCCGTCACCTTTTGCTGTTCCATCTCGATTCCCCTTGGCCCGATTCGGTACCCTAAGAAGGAAACCTCTGAGAGATGGAATTGGCACTTCTCCGCCTTGACGTACAACCCGTGTTCGAGGAGGCGAGAAAGGACCTTGCGTACCTGGGCAACATGTGAGTCATAATCCTTGGAGTAAATCAGGATGTCATCTATGTAAGCAACTACAAATCTACCCAACATGTCCCTCAGGACGTCGTTGATAAACGACTGGAAGACGGAGGGGGTGTTCTTGAGGCCATACGGCATTACTTTGTACATATAATGACCTGTTGCCGTACTAAAGGCCGTCTTCCACTCGTTGCCCTCCCGAATCCTTACCAGCTTGTACGCGCTGCAGAGATCCAGTTTGGTAAAAATGGTGGCCCCCCGAAGTTGCTTGAGGGCCGACGGTACTAGTGGGAGAGGGTAGCGGAATTTAACGGTGACGGCGTTCAGTCCCCGATAATCAATGCAGGGCCGGAGTCCGCCGTCCTTCTTCTGCACAAAGAAAAACCCCGCGGAGGCCAGCGATGTGGACGGCACGATGAACCCCTGTCGGAGTGCCTCGGCAATATACTCCTCCATCGCTCTCGTCTCGGGCTCGGAGAGGGGATAGATGCGAGAGCGAGGGGGAGAGGCCCCCGGCTGGAGTTCAATCGCGCAATCCCATGGCCGGTGAGGAGGGAGTTGAGTGGACCTCTTTGCACTGAACACCTCACTCATCGAACGGTATTCTACTGGGATAGACAAAGGTAAGTGAGCCAGGGGGCTCTCCACTGACGTGGAGAGGCACGGGAGGGAGGGGTTACAGTGCAAAGAGCACTCTGGGGACCAGGACCTTATTTCCCCTGTCCTCCAGTCTAGGACAGGGTTGTGGGACCTCAGCCACGGGATGCCAAGTACGATCCCATGATCAGAAAGTGGCAACACAAACAGGGATAGTGTTTCAGTGTGAGTTGACAGCTGAATAGTGAGAGGTGAGAGCCTGTGACCTGAGACACCCCACCTAGGTTCAGCTGCCGCCCATCGATTGCCTTTACGGACACGGTGTGGGAAAGGGGATACAGGGGGACGTGAAGTTGAGTAGCTAACGTGGAGGAGATGAAGTTGCAAGCCGACCCAGAATCTATCAGCGCTGAAACACAAAGACACATGTCAGCACAGCGTACAGATAATTTAACTGAAAACTGGTTAGATAAATCAGGCAAGGATTTAAATACTGTGCGTCTCTTGGCAGCCAGGGAGCAGTCCTTTCGCCAATGTCCTGGCTCGCTGCAGTACAGACAGAGTTTATTGTGGATTCGACGTTCCCTCTCTGCCTCAGAGAGGTGAATCCTGCCCAGATCCATGGGCTCTGGGGGACTGAGGTCGCTGCGTGGACTGATGGCTGTGGCCACGGGGGGCGCTGCGGCCCTGCCTAGAAACGCGGACGAAAAGCGATCGTACGTACTCACGGTTTCGCCACCACTTGCCCAGACAGCCGTTCCCCACTCGGCTGCGCGACCAGTGAGCCTTCCGATCACTGCTTTGATTTTCTCCACCTCTGTCAACCAGGGATATTGTCCAAAGTACATGTTAAATGTGACCAAAAACGCCGCACATGAGCCAGGGTCGCCCGCATAGCGTTCTGGAAGAGCGATGTGGCTTACCGGCGGAGCTGGTGGCTGGGCGAACGGCGGAGGAGGAAAAGTCGGGGCAGCTGCCCGGGGTCCTCTGTCCGAGATGGTCAACCGCTCCAGCTGTTGTTGGATGTCTTCCAACTTGGACGACAATCGCACGAGGATCCCCTCGTGGTCTCTGACCCGCTGACGAACCTCCAGGTCCGCCGTTTCTCCAGACAAAATTCTGCCCGCTGCGCCTAGGTCCGTTCATCTGTCATCGTCACACACGGGAAGCAAGGCACGCACACACGCAGCTCCAACTAGGACACGTTTTAATCAGAACACGTAACCAAACAAAGCCGTAACTCACAATACAGACAGTCAGGGAGGACGGTGAACAGACAATGCTGGGTCGGACTGGCAGACTATTAGTAAGTGGTTCTCCAGGTGCTGGTGATCCATCCATTATCTGCCACTTGTCCCAAACGGGGTCGCGCCGGTGTCCAACCCAGCACACACAGGGCGAGGACGGGGGACGCACCCTGGACAGGTCGCCAGCCCATCGCAGGGAGGAGCAGAACACGGACAGCACCTTGCTCAAGGGTACCTCAGGGCTACCCACTGGGAAGGGGTTCGAACCCCCGATCCGCCGATCATGTGGCCAACACCCTAACCACTAGGCCACCGCTGCCCCTGTGCTGGTGATCAGTGGTTGTTAACTAAACTAAGGGTGAACGTGAAAGCCCAGTCAGTATTCCGGGGACGGGGACCTCTCCCCTGGCCTGGGTACAGCGGTGGGCGTGATAAGGGGATGGTCTTAATGGTCTGGCAGCTGCAGGAAGAGTAAGTGCTGTTTACAATGCTGTTCAATTTACCTTGTGTTTTGGAAAAGTTTTACCCAAGGAACAAGTCAGAGGCACTGTTAGTCTAATAAAGAGTTTTAATCACTGCAATGAGGATTCCTTTCACACTCTACTGAGAGTACAAGAGGAAGCCCCGAATACAAAAGATTAGAGGTTTTTATACACATTTTGGGCTGCAGGCGCCCCTCTTCTCCATCTTAAATTTCCCGTAAACCTTAAAGTTGCTTTGTCTAAGTCCCTGCCTGGCTTCTCTCACTTATGTTTTTTCGTCCTTCACACACACTTATACCATATCTAGGACATTTAGACTTGCTTGTTTCTCTGCCTTACTCCAAAACTGCAACACATTACTGAACATAATGTGCTTAAAAAGGTTTTAACAAATTTTGCCTCTACATTCTGCCCTTTTGATCATTTAAATCAACCTCAACACAACAACATGCAAAATGTAATAAGTGAGGCAAAATATGGCAAAAACTAGAGTTTCTTACATCATTAACAATACAAACTCAGCATGATTATTAATTAATCATTAATTATTTTTTTCATTGACAATAAACATACAAAATCTGTTTCAGCTCAGTCATGATTACCTATAACCAAAATCAAATCAGATCAATTAAATAATTTTAGATCAAAATCATAATCACATCAAATCAAATCATAATTGAATCACAGAACAAAAATGCAAAGAGCAAAGCTAAACATAAAAAGAGATTCAAAATTCTTCTTTGTCAACTTCATCACTTGTGAAACTTTCATGTATTTGGTCTGGAACCCAGTCCGGTCTTGGATTCAGATCTGGAGATGGCATCCCATTTGTGTACATTTTTCTTCCATGTGTAAAATTTGGAACTGCGCTTGTGAGGATGTGATGAGGACCATCATCATGAAACACTGCAACAAACAAGGTGCACACAAACAAAGATACAAGAAAACAACGCCAATGGGCACCATCATCATAGCAGATGCCAATATGGTCCCCTCAAACTGAATGAATAACTGTACCAGCTGTAACCCATGACAATATGGAATGACAATAACACTTCCCATGTGGTCTGTTAGATCTGTAATATTCTCATTGTGATCAGGAGTATAAAAACAGCATGAGGTGTTTAGAAGTTTGCAAACGTCACCTTCTTTAGCTAAAATTAAGTCTAGGGTCATTCTATTTTGTATGACTGCTTGTCTAACATTTTCCATTTCATCATTAATTAGTTCAGTAGCTAAGAATGTGTAATTCGCCAGTACAGCTATATGCAAGCGATATGCAAGTCCATTTATCTTGTTTAGTGCTGCAGTTGTTCCACCCCCCTAGGAAAAGTGACCACCCCACAGTAGTCCCCGGAGCTGTCCATGGGTCAGCCAGAGTATACCCATTATACTGTCTCTCATGTCTCTTTCTCCTGTAATGTGAATGTGCTAGCTTGCCTTGAAATGGGTTATGGTTGTAAATAGACAGCCCTGTAAATACAGTTGCAGGGTAACAACAACCTCGCCCTTTTTGGCTCTAGTGATGATGTACAGGCTCTCATGCCACATGCCCACATTACTACATCATTTGCCCATAGTGTTGCAAAAGGGCATTTAAACTGACGTTCCTGTCCCGAACTATTGTAAACCGAACAGTTGGACTGGGTTAGATCATATGCCCCTGTAGTATCTTTAAACCAATTGACAAACATTACACTTTTATAATCTGACCAACCTAATTCTGTTCCCCACTGGGATTTATTACTGCATATACAATGTTCCCCCATTTGCTCAGACATATAAGAGTCACGTTTCGGGCAGGCCCTTCGCAGTAGAGGGCTACAGTTAAACCCAACAACATTATTTTTCCAAAGAGCATATACGAGTCAGATTAGCAGCAGGTGGAAGCTGATCTGTGTTCCTGACTATCTCGAACACATTAATCATACTCAAAGTTGTCAAGTGTACTATACAAGTGCTGCAGTCTGCACTGGGATCAATATCATTTATATTAGCTTCTGTTGCCAACTTGTTGGTTAATGGAATTACCGACCATGAGGTACATAAGGAATGACAAACCCAGCAACCCCCAGTCACTGATAAGGTTCTCTTCAGAGACAGGGCACATGCCATGTTGCTTTTGCATTGTCGCAGCCCACCGTCGTAAGTAAGATGATAACAGTTACCATCAAAATAAAATTTTCTCTAATCATATTTCAATCAGGTCAGGATTCAGGTTCGGGTGAGCCTTTGTCTTTCTTCACGGGTCTGTGCTTGGAGGGCAGGATATACCCATTATGCCCTTGTCCCACTTCACCAAGACGTGCTCACAGTGTGATGCGTGGATCAACGTAGCTCTCTCTGCTTCACTGCGGTAGGTGTTGTCAGCAACACTTGAAACGTCCAACGCCTGGATGCGGTCCCCAAGGACAAAGCTAAGGAAGCTAATGAATCACATAGTGCATGGTTGTGAAATTAAAAGCAAACCAAAACTGACAGTCAGGGTGTACATGGACACTGAAAAATGCACTGGCCATGTGGCATCAGGCAGAATTTGCGATAGGATGGTATACGGATTTGGAACTATGGGTACACGGGCCTATACTGCAGCACTGACTGCTTGCCAAAAAAAATAAAATAAATGAAAAAATTAATAAATAAATAATTTGGTGGGTTGACCCCATCCCTGATTTTTTTGACAGGAAAAAATAGCGTATGGACTGGAGAATTCGGACACAGAGCAATCACCCCTGCCTTCCTCAATGTTTCAAATACTGGTCTAATACCATCACTTCCTGTTAAAGTGGGTATTGTGGTTGACAAGACCTGTTTGCGGATTTAGGAATTATTATCATTATTATTATTAACAACCGGAGGACTATTCTTTATCAACCCAACATCATTTTTAACTCTTGCCCACAAGTGATCTGGAAGATTTGTCAGAGCTGGGTCTTCATCCAAACTGGTCATTGTGTATGGTGGCTCAAAAAAAAATTCAGTAATGCGCTCACAAGAGACTGTGCTCTGACAAGGGCTGGCAAAAGCCTGAACTTTGTTGCTGTATAAAACAGCATGGCCACAGACAGGAACCCAATCTTCTGCCTGTGTGCATACCAGAACGAATGAACCCAAATCCTGCCAACAACAGAAAAAATTGTATTTGCTGTTCTGTAAACAGCACTGAAACCCCAGCAGTGTGTCCATTCCAAAACAATTTTTCTAATTGAATGCTGTTCTGGGTGCACTCTCCCACTGTCCATTAAAACCCAGTCAGAATTAGCAGCAACACAAGCTGTACAATGCAAATGATCTGAAAACATAAAATCACTGCCACCTGGTCTCACCCTGTCCCTAGCAGCAGACATAAGAGCACAGGAAATGTCTGTATCTGTGAGCCGCCACTCATGATAAAACAAGGAACTGCTTGTAAACATTTGGAAACAACTCCCCTCGGAAGTATCCATTGTAAACCCAAAAGACACATAAAATCCTGGCCTAATAAATTTAAGAAAATGATGAAATTAGAAATTGATGTTCAAAAGCATGCTGGCGTGTCGGCCACATGATCGGAGGATCGGGGGTTCGAACCCCTTCCCAACAGGTTGCCCTGAGGTACCCTTGAGCAAGGTACCGTCCCCGTCTCGCTCCTCCCTGCGATGGGCTGGCGACCTGTCCAGGGTGCGTCCCCCGTCCTTCGCCCTGTGTGCGCTGGGTTGGACTCCAGCACCCCCCCGCGACCCCGTTTGGGACAAGCGGCAGAAAATGGATGGATGGAAGCATGCTGGCCTAGCTCACATTTGAGAGGTACAGAGAACACCTCAAACAAAGACATTCCCCTGCTCCCGTGGACGTAACGGTATGCCCACATAAGACAGAAGGAGATAAAAAAAAAATGTTTTTAAATGAAATCTGTCCTTTTTTTTTTTTGCACAGAATATTGCACAGTCAACTAAAAATGTAAATTTTTGCCCCTCAGTTGTCAGTGTTAACTTTGGCATTCCCTAAAACCCATCAACTTGATACAGTGTGTAAGCTGTTGTGTGTGTACACTGTGTATTTGTGGGTGTCAGTGTGTGTGTAGGTGTAAGTTTGTGAATGTAAATGTGAATTAGAATCATACAACCTGATCGCCACTCCCTCTGAGACATCCCCTTCCCCCGCCTCCTGCTGCCAATCGCTTCCTGTCTGGTGCCAGTTGCTGCCACTACATCCCCATCATGGTTGTTTCCTGGTCCACGATGAACTTGATCATGTCCTCAGGTCGAACTGTTCGGACATTCCTTTGCCCAGTGATCCATACCACCACAGATGAAACATCCACTGTAATCACCTTTGTGTCCACCTCTGCCATGTCCTCTGCCTTATCCACACCAAACTGTTTATGCCACCACCTCCCCTCTCAGCTGTCAGTTTCAGCATGGTCAGAGAGGCATCATGCAGCTGTTGCTGTTGCTTTTTGGTTCTCTCCTTGAGTTTCTTGCTCAGCAGTTCCTCAGCATGCGCCATGTGTTTGTTAATGGTGGCCACACGTGTTGTTTTCTCTCCAATGCGTTCCATGTTGGTTCTTGTTGTTGAGGATGTGCTGGTCTGGTAGGCTGGGAGGATTTCTGCTTCCTGCTTTGATGGCACCTGGGATCTTGTCCACTGTTGTTCCACAAGAGGATTGCAGCTGGAGCTCCCTCCGTGGCTTGTGTTGGTTCTTGTTGACAGGTAGGAGTGGGATTCTAATTCTAGAATCCCACTAATTCTATTTTCCTGCCATTCCATTTTTAGTTTTTCCTACAAATCTTTTAGAGCCTCGGAACTGAAAGACTCTCTGCTGGAAACCCATATTTTACTACCCATCTGCTCAATATCATTAAATCGGTTGCTTCCTCCCCATACTTTTGGCTCATGACAAGTATCCTTTCCGAATCCTCATTTACCCTTTTGCCCCGATCCTTTGATTTTGAGGTCCCCATAGTAACGCAGTCCTGTTCCTGTCCTAGACAGGTGTAGCGCTACAACGTCTACTGTCGATCATCACCGACAGGGAAGGTAAACTTTTATCACTCTCAACCTTACCTTGAAAGAGTTGGACCGATCCCCAAATTCACTTCACTCCCTTATTTTAGGTCTAGGTCCCCACCTAAGGTTCCTCCTTAGGTCACCCAAGGTTCCTCCTTAGGTCCCTGCGTACCACCCTTATGGTACCCCACAGCCAGAGGATTCTAATTCTCAATCACTCCAAATATTTAAATAAGGATACTTGTTAAATCAACCAGAAGATAAGGGTAGAAAGCAACAACAGAAAAGTTAGGGGGAAAAGAGAAGGTGCTCACTGACCGTTCCGCTATTCTAATTCGTGGAGTCCATCGGCGGAGGTCCCAGTGACTCCATGCCAAGCCCCTCTTCTCTGCAATTGGAGGTTAGGGGTCGGGTAAAATTTGAATCCCAAGATAATCAGTCCTTGGCCATGGATGTCAGTCCTGGGTCAACCGCTCATGGACTCCTGGCTGGCTCGCCAACTGTTGTGGAAAAATTTTACCCAAGGAACAAGTCAGAGGCACTGTTAGTCTAATAAAAAGTTTTAATAATCACTGCAATGAGGATTCCTGTCGCACTCTACTGAGAGTACAAGAGGAAGCCCAGAATACAAAAGATCAGAGGTTTTTATACACATTTTGGGCTGCAGGCCACCCTCTTCTCCATCTTAAAGTTCCCGTAAACCTTGAAGTCCCTGCCTGGCTTCTCTCACTTATGTCTTTTTGTCCTTCACACACACTAATACCATATCTAGGACATTTAGACTTGCTTGTTTCTCTGCCTTACTCCAAAACTGCAACACATTACTGAACATAATATGCTTAAAAAGGTTTGAACAAATTTTGCCCCTACACCTTGATGAAAGCCACAACACTGACAGCAGCAAAGAGCTGGGGAGGAAGCTGCAACTCCTATAATGAAATTAATTCATAATTTTTGGAAAAGAGTTACCTGCTTAAATTCTAGCAAAACATAAACACAACCTGGACAACAGCTTGTCACACAGTGCAAATGTATTACATGAGAAAATCAGCACAAATTATGGTACTCAATAAACTTACCTCTGCGAACAGATAGTAACAATCATCAGACCACCCACCAATGCTCTCCAAATCATAACAAATTTAGCGCAGGTTCAGTAAATGACAGACTAAAACAAGTGATCAGAAACACAATAAAATAAAAATATTTTGTTGTTATTGACACTTGCTTAAAAGCTTACAGCAATTATTATACAATGTGTCTCTTCTCAGCAGCAGTGGCCTGGTGGTTAGGGATTTGGCCACAAGACCAGAAAATTGTAATTGTGTTGGGTGGTGGTGGTCTAGTGGTAGGATTCTTACCTATGGCTCAAGAGGTCCCAGGTTCGAATCCTACCTTTGGCACTACCATCACTGGGTCCCTGAGCAAGTCCCTTAACCCAGGGGGGACTGTCCCTGTAATTAGGTCATGTAAGTCACTCTGGATAAGAGCTTCTGCTAAAGGAAATGTAAATGTAAATGTAAGATTGTGGGTTCAAACCCCTTACCAGTAGGTTGCCCTGAGGTATCCTTGAGCAAGGTACCATCCCCATCACTCTTTATTTGCTTTATCATTTACTGTCATTATTATTCTAAATTGTCTTCCAAAATAACAATAAAGAAAACCTCATCATTGAGTATGTTAAGACTTTTGACTGGTTTGTGAGTATTTATATGTTTATTAGGCATTCAAGAAGAATAAGAAGAATTCAGAACAGTGCTCAGCCCAGCAGCAGTGACTGCAAACAGCAGTGCAGTTGTTCTGTATTTTTACTGGTTGATCAGTTCATGGTTACAGTTTTGGGTGTAACCTGTCATATGTTGCAGTTCTTCGATACAATCCTTTCCTGGATGGCTTTCACAAGATAACTTTCCTTGTGCAAACAGATAAACAAAGATACAACTTCCATAAAGACAGGATCTTCTGTGGTCTATCATCGAGCCATTATTCACTGTGTTGCACATTTGGAGATGCATTCCACTGTATCTCATCACAGTATCAGGTAAAGTAAAAATTTGTTTACACATACATTTATATTTCAAAATTTATATTTCAAACTGACATTTTAATGTGTCATAAAATATGAACTCTTTGTTTATAGGTATTTTTGGAGACACAATTGGGCCAGCAGAAGAAGACTCCAACTTAGTTAGAAAAGAAGCCAACATTGTTACCCTGAAATGCTCTTATGAGTCATCCAGCAGTAGCATTTGGCTTTACTGGTACAAGCAGCGTGTTAATGAAGCTCCACAGTATTTACTGTATAAAGGTGCCAGCATGATTTATAAATCAGACAGCAGTGACAAGAGTACCCCCAGCGATACTCGACTTGAAGCCCAAACATCTAATACATCTACTAAACTGATTATTAGTGGACTAAAGCTCACAGATTCTGTGCTCTACTACTGTGTTCTTAGAGTAGACACAGTGACAAAGTTTCTGACAGGCTGTACAAAACCCTATTTCCTTTTTAGCTAACAACTGCTACTGGAATAAAGAGATAAGATAAAAAAGTGTGATAATACATTACAACATACAATTTCAACACTCAGGACTGAAATACAGTGTAAGGCATACTTCATTCATACTTCATACAATATTTTACTTTAATAAAAAGGTATGAGTATAAATGTGTACGTCCCCAACAATATTCACATCAGAAGCTCTACAGTTTCCTGTTATTGTTTCTCTGAACTGTACTCAAATTAGAGAGATTCACACAAATACAGATCAGCATTAGAGCACTGACACCTTACTACACACTACTGACTCCATCTGATCATATTCACTATGGAGATAAAAGACTGGAGCACACTACAGCTCTCTACTACTGTGCTCTAATAGCAAGAGAAACAGTGATACTTAATTTCAGAGCAGCTTGACCAAAACACAAGTAGATCAAAGTCATATCCAAACTACAAAGTATCATCTGTCACACTTTCCAGAAATGACTGCAGTTATAAATAAAAAACCCCAAACACATTTTGAGGTGAAGTAGTACCACTGACTCCATTACTGCTCCCTGGGCTCTGGATGCATTTCGCTGTGGTTCACTGTGTACTATGCTGTGTATTCACAATGACAAATACAGTGGTACCTTGACTTACGATTGTCCCAACTAATGAGTTTTTTTGCTTTGAGTTGAGAGCTAAAATTTGGGTTACGAGCCAGCTACAGATACAACCCGCTAGATGGTGCAGTGAACGCCGTAACATCCACCCAGGATCCCCTGTCTCACTTGTTCACTTTAAGCGGTTAGCTCGCAGTGGAAGAATCAGTGCTGTGCTCGCATTTGTGCTTGCAGTTATTTTGCAAAACTTAATTTTTCCAACCATGTGTCCAAAGAAAGTGAGTGCGAAGGACACTGCTGAGAAGAAGAAGCGGATGATGAGCATTGAATTAAAGAAATAAATTATCGAAAAACACTACCATCAGCGTGAACAGCAGTGGGCTGAGCACACAGCCCTGGGGGGCTCCTGTGCTCAGTGTGATGGTGTTGGAGGTGCTGCTACTGAGCCTGACTGACTGGGGTCTCCCAGTCAGGAAGTCCAGGATCCAGTTACAGAGGGAGGTGTTCAGGCCCAGCAGCCTCAGCTTCTCACTCAGGTGCTTAGGGATGATGGTGTTAAATGCTGAACTGTAGTCGATGAACAGCATTCTGACATAACTGTCCTTTCTGTCTAAATGAGAAAGGGCCAGGTGGAGGTTGGTGGAGATTGCATCGTCCGTTGAGCGGTTGGGACGATACGCAAACTGCAGGGGGTCTAGTGTGGAGGGGATCTGGGACTTGATGTGCCTCATGACCAGCCTCTCGAAGCACTTCATGATGATGGGTGTGAGTGCGACGGGACGATAGTCGTTGAGGCAGGAGATAGATGGTTTCTTTGGCACTGGAATGATGCTGGTGGTCTTGAAGCACCTTGGAACAACAGTGGTGCTCAGAGAGGTGTTGAAGATGTCAGTGAGAACATCTGCCAGCTGTTCTGCACATCCTCTGAGCACACGAC
>JABMDN010009647.1:0-13586 GCA_017165825.1 Hepsetus odoe
AAAAAAAAAAAAAAATTCTAATCACCTATACCTTTGGCTGCATCTTTACTTATGGGTGTGTGTATTATGTGTGTGCCTATGCATGTGTGAGTAGGGGTATCTTTTTTTCATGCAGAAATGAGAGCAGGGGGAAAGAAAAAAATGAAAACATACTGGGAGAGAATAGAGGAGAGACTTGTTTAACATGGAGAGCATGTGCGATGACAAAGCGATTTTGCTCCTTTATGCCCACCTGCACCCAGATTAGGTCAGATATTCACTCCTGCAGCCAAGTTGTCAGTCAGACAAGCAGACAGGAGAGAAAAAAAAGCACACAGAAGATAACATTCAGCTCTTTGCTTTATAAATATGGCAGCCACAGAATGCATAAAAGACAGGCAGAGGATCTGTTGTAGGATTTTGATTTCCAATAGTATTTTAGGATGTTTATGTAAATATATAACAAAATATGTAATTCTTTCAAACAGAAAAATGGAAAAAGACCTGACCATAAGCACTTGTTCTCCTGCTGTATAACCCAGTGTACATAAGTTAATACATATCCATTAAAATATAGTAATTGGGGAATACCAAAGTAGAGTTCTAATATGAAATTAATTTAAGTTACATATATATATATACAGTACTGTGCAAAAGTTTTAGGCAGGTGTGAAAAAATGCTGTCAACAAAGAATGCTTTCAGAAATTTAATCATTGTTTATTTTGATCAATTTACAAAATGCAAAGTGAGCGAACAAAAGAAAAATCTAAATCAAATCAATATTTCTTGTTACTACCCTTTGCCTTCAAAGCAGCATCACTTCTTATAGGTACACTTACACAGAGTCAGGGATTTTGTAGGATTATAGTCAGGTGTATGATCAACCAATTTTACCAAACAGGTGCTTATGATCATGAATGTCACACGTAGGTTGAAACACAGTCATGAACTGAAACAGAAACAGCTGTGCAGGAGGCTTAAAACTGGGTGAGGAACAGCCAAACTCTGCTACCAATGTGAGGTTGTGGAAGACAGTTTCATGTCATGGCAAGATTGAGCACAGCAACAAGACACAAGGTAGTTATACTGCATCAGCAGTGTGATTAACACTTCCATTTTTGAAAGTATTCTTTGTTTACAGCATTTATTCCACACCTGCCTAAAACTTACCAACGTCTCTAATTTCTTCAGAAATCAAAAAAATGCTGGGTCTTCAGGAAAGTCATTTTATAGTTCTCTCAGTATGTGCTTGAAAATGTACTTACCAATTGTTTTGCAGTGTAGCGTGAACTTATAACATCATCAAATGTGAACTGACTAGATTTCCTGTTGTATATGCAACATAAGACACCAAAGAGAAAAGGAATCAAAATCACCAAGGAAGCACATATGCGGCCAACCCCCTCTTATCAGGCTGATCACAACAAAAACTTCCCGTTTAATAAATAGCACACACTGTAAAGCCATATCGATACTGAATGTCCCAAATCTATTGTCACATTATTTTTGGAGTTTATGAAGTATTCAATATTAAATCTTTATGAAGATTTTTTCCCCTTTTTAATTTCATGTAATGGAAGCATTCAGATGTAAACAAGGTCCTTTAGATTGGTTGAATGTTACAGAAACGTAGTGAGTTAGATATTTTTATCAGGACTGCTGATAAGAATCTGATGCTTAGAAGAATTGAATGCATCTCAGTTCCCTCAAAGAAAGTTATTAAATGTAATGACTTAGATATTGTTTTACTATACTTCTTAAGTTAGGATTTAGCCTAAAATATGTTTTGAAATCTTCTGTTCATGGTGGAGGGGCAAAATACTACTTAAAAAAACCCAACTTTTTTTTCAAATGAACCACTATTTTCCATCATCAGTAATACATTAAAGACTCCAAAAGTATGTGTGGCATCGCATGTTGTTCTGTATAGAATATAAAATGGCTGTGTTGGTTTTGTAAGACATTTTGATCCTTGGTTGATTTTATCACCACTGCAAGAAAATCAGTAAGTTTTTCTTTAAAAGACAATTTCACACCAAGCCCCTCTGAATTACTTTATTTATATCTTAACGATTTAATTATGTAGCATTTTTTTTTACATTTCCTTTTGAGAAAACGTGGCCATCACCCCAACTGTTCAGTCAGTAAGGCTGATATAGTTACAGGGTGGATCTTTTAAAGCTTTTAAAAGCTGGAAAACTTTTAAAGAATCTTTCCATGTTTGAACATCAAATATTTACTTTTGACTAATAAACTCCCTAGTTCATGCGCTGACAGTATTTCAAACAGCTCCTTGCATGTTAACAGCTGGTCCTATTCCAAATTTATGTAAATGTCCTCTTTATGTCTGTGAGACTAAATGTCACTATTTTGAAGCATTATATGACTGATTTAATAATTACATCACCAAACACTAACCATATATATGAAAAAAAAATGGATTTACAGGGTTTTTAGTCAGATATAAAAATAGGCCTTTTTAGCTCTAACAGAGCCTTTTTCACATTGCCATCTCTACAGAGGCCTTTTGATCCAACACTCCAGTTTAAATCCCAGAATTCTAATGCTGATGGTCACTCAGCCCTATCTTTGAAAGGCTCATTACTTGAAACCTAAAGAATTACTTAGACCTGCTCTTTTGCTTGATTTCTTGTGCTGATAATACTGGACATTAAGAGGTTTACCAAGGTCTAGTGCTTTGGCTTTTTTCTCTAATTCTTTCTCACAAAGAACTCCATTGGCTAAGGCAATAAAACATTGCTTGTATCATAACTGTCTAAAGAAGACTATCTTTTAAGTAGATTACATGGTAGTATTTCTTTGCCCAGTCCACTTCATTACATTACAGTTCCCTACAACTGAATATTATGCTTTAACAAAACTAAGCTCGTAATTAACAGGTTAGAAATAGTATACAAAGTCATCAAAAGCACAACTGTGCTAGAAAAGTCAGCGCAGTTTGACTCAAATGATCTATCCTGTGTCGCCCTCTACTGCTCAATATGCTACACAACAGCCTGGAGCTGGTGGTTCTTGTGACACTTCCTTACAGGCTTGAGGAAAATACTAAGACATTCATTCCAAAAATAAAATGGCAAATTATTTTGCAAAATATATTAAATATAATGAAGAACATTACGACATAAGACTTATGTTAAAAGAATGAATAGTTTTGCACAGAATATTATTCCACTCCTTCTTTGGGGCACATGAAAGCACAGGTGTCCCATTCTACCTCCAAGGAGCTCTTGATTTCTCTTTAGAAAACACTTCCAACATGCCTAACTCATACCTATTTCTTGTTACCTCTCCTTCTCAGCTCATACTCTATACTTTTATTTGTTTTTTTTTAATTTTATTTCACTTCATTGACAGTTACATTATTCAGCAAATATTAATATAAAGCTTTTAATGCACTGTAGCTTTAGAAAAAAATCTCTAAACGAGTTAATGTAAATGAGCCATGGGGAAATGGTGACCTAGTAGTTAAGGACTTGGCCCCATGGTCAGAGGGTCATGGTTTCGTATCCAAGACCAGTACATTGCCCTCAAGTACCCTTGAATAAGGTACCTTCCCAATCCCTGCTCCCCGGGTGATGGATATAGCTGCCCACCGCTGTAGTGTGTATGGGTGAAAAGCAGAGGTCATGCTCCACTGTGAGTGGTGCTGTGTTTCACAATGACAAATAGTCAATTCACTGTTCTTTTTTGAAAGTGAAAAGAAAAGTGAAAGAAATTCAAGTGAAAGTGACTATTATCGTCAATATTATTGTCATTGTGAAACAAAATTCAACCTCTGCATTTTACTCATACACGCACGTGCCGCAGGGGGCAGCTACTGAAAGGGCCCGGGGAGCAATGACAGGGACAGTACCTTGCTCAAGGATACCTCAGGGCAACCTACTGTTAAGGGATTTGAACCCACAAACTTCCAGTCCACCACCACTGCATTTTTTGCACTAAAACTTCTATTACAACAGGCTTTCCATAGTGTTTTGAGCAATCCTTATCACTTTATTAAACCTGTACTCAATGCTGAACCTTTAGGAGCTTTTTATTTAATGCTGCCCCTATTCTCTTCAATTATGACTGGAGTTTGTGTTAAGA
Organism: Hepsetus odoe; assembly: GCA_017165825.1. Lineage (NCBI taxonomy): Eukaryota > Metazoa > Chordata > Actinopteri > Characiformes > Hepsetidae > Hepsetus > Hepsetus odoe. The sequence continues at coordinate 4,088 of JABMDN010009647.1, forward strand.
ATACATACTAGTGTTAAATTTACATTCCTTTAATCACAGAATCTCTTGACAGCTCAATTTCACTTATAAACAAGTACATATGACACGAAATAAACTACACTGTGAGTTTTGTGACGTGAGCATGATGTCCTCTTTCCAGTTTTGCAGTTATAATTTTTAAATAAGCAAAGCTGAATGGAAACGCTTCCGGTGGAGAACCGATTCGTGCCAACCGTCTGTTTCAATGAATCGTCCAATTCAAACGATTCGGTTCGCTAAGGGTGGGTAAGAACGAGTGGCCAAGCGCTAACCAGGATGTACCACGGTGTACAACACGGGAAAAACACATAGCTATGCACAAAAGTTCACAGGAAAGCAGAAGGATCAGGAAAATTATAGCGTGCGATTGAATACAAATAGTTCGTCCTTAATAAACTGCAAATAGATCGTTCATATTAAGTGACAATACAAAGTTTAAATTATCAATAAAACTCGAATCTGTCTATACACCAATGTACGCGAAAAAAAAACTTTGATTCATTTGGAAATGAACTGGTTCAATGGGTTCATCTACACAAACCGATTCAAAAGCATGATTCATCCATGAGTCGGAGGTCGCTGTAGCAGCAGCAGCGGCAGCGCACAGCTGGGCGAAGGAGGAGGCCAAGGTGGAGAACAACTCGCTGCTGCAGGGGAATGGGCAACGTCTAAGCAGGACAGGGTAATGTGTGAGTTTTTATGTCGTCGCTTTGCTTTTAGACAAAATAACTGTAGAGAACGAAATTGAAATTGCCTGGGTCTAACTCTAAATAGTTCGCTAGCTAGCCAGCTAGCTATCATGTTGGCATTCCGTGACAGTTTGGTCGAAGCTAAGGAGCTAGCTAGCTAGCTAGCTAAGTTTTTTCAAATACATTTCATGAAATACTTACTACTTGCTAGCCCGACAGTAGGTTAGGCCAAGTGTCCAACTGGACCCCTAACGACACCCAACCGCTGGTGATCTAATTTGGTTTTTGCAAGATTGCGATCCCTTGCACTACTCGCTAACATTAACCTGGTTACAGAGGACATATAAATAATGTAAGGGTACATGTTACATTTTAGCCATCATTTTTCATAAGTTAGCCTAGTATGTAGTCGACAGTCCAATCAAAGGAACAGATTCCTATGTTTGGTGTTTACCAGTCGGCGCCCGCAGTGCCTGCTGCGGGCTTCAGGAGTGTCAGCCGAGCCTCCAAAACATCTCTCAAGAATAGAGAAACAGCCGCAAGCCATTGGTACAACACACCCCAGTGCTACACTCGTATTAAGTTTGAAAAAATCTTAACTTTATTCAGTTTAATTTTACCGCTGAACCGTGAAAAGGTGCAGGTATGGATTGTGCCGTGAAAAATGTCTAGTTGGTTTGAGGTATATGAACTTGTTGATCTTACTGAATGTTGGTTTGCAAACTGCATCCATATACAAATGAGATTTAGTCCGCTTTTGTGTTCTAATGCGCATCTTATGGTGAAAGCAATCTGACAGTAGTTGGGATAAAGTTACTTTCACTTTTTGCAGACTTCCTCATTTTTTCTAGCTAGTTTTTAGGCTCTTTTGGACGGTTATGATTTCGTGCTTCTTTCCTGGAGCAATCAATCTACTTTATATCAGAGGATGTGATGGTGTTTTGTATCACGCAAATAGAATGGCGAAAGAAAGGCTTGAGGCTAAATTCTTGGGGCCTCTATTTAAAACACGCTTGGTGACGTGATCACGTGACAATGTATTTCATGACAGTAAAGCTAATTTGCAACAAATTACTTCGTCTAGGTGTCAGAGTATTATTTGCGATGGTCAGGTGATTTAGCTGGAAGGACAGACTTGGAAATCTTTCTCCTGCTTACATACGTAAACGTTGTACAAAGTACAGCGCAGTGAAGGTGATGAATTATAAAGGGTCATCCAGTTCATCTGATTTCTCTCCAAGTTCACTTGGGTTGCTTTTGGTTTCTTTTGTGAAGAGATTTTGTTCACAGAAAAAAAAATGTTCTTCTAAATTAATTAGTAAATGTCTTGATATGACACACTTTTTGTCCACAGCCTTCTTTAAAAAGTTTCTTTTGAAAATTTTACACCAAAAAAACGTTTTGCTTTAAATTTAATGATATTCTGTTACTTGAATGGGTTTTTATTCTAATCTGTATTTTATTTTATTTATTTATTTATTGGCAGTTAGCCTAAATCTTTTTGGTTTCTTTCCTCATGACTTCTATAGGTAGTCTTGCGTTATGATGTTGTGGGAGACTTGCATGTCCCACCCAGTCTGTAACGTTTTCCCTGCAGGGCTTGTCAGAACAGATGGAGCCAAACCAATTAAGCCTTCTGCATGAGTAGGCATTATTGTCGTGCACCTGGTAAACCCTGAGGTTTTATGGCTGTGGTTCTCCTTGGGTTGTAAAAAAATGTCTTTGGTTAGATAATCCTACTATCATGCTTTAGATCATGGGCAACATACATGAAGGCTTTGGCTTTTTTTTTTTTTTTTAGGTTTTATCTGCTTTGTGGTTTAGTCAGTGAATATTGTATCCACACGCATTGGCTTTGTAAGCTGAGTGCATTTGAATTGAATGTTTACTGTACTGATAATGCTGCTTTGCATGTTGTCATATGTATAGCACCAGGGTCCTGGAGGAACGTTATTTCTTTTCACTGTGTACTGTGTTTATGGCTGAAATGACAATAAAATCCTACTTGACTTGACTTGAATTGGCAAATTGCTGTACATTCACTGAAGACAGACTGTTGATAAGATAACACAATAATCACAATAAAATTTCTTGTGTTTCAGCCCAGTAGGCTTAGGATATTTGTATCTTGGCCAGCTCAGCTTCAATCCAGAAAAACAGGGACACGGTGCAAAAAAAAAAATCCTGAATTGGTGATATTTTTATCCCCTGATTATGCCTGTTAGATATGCAAAGCCTGATTTCCCCAGCCAGCACTTTTATTGCCATTCTTAATTATCCTTTTGAATTTGTGCAGCAATTTCTTTTGATCTAGCTCAGCTATCAGCATGTCTTGTTATCAGAATAGCTAGACTCAGTGAATGCCTGCTAATGGTGTCTGCAGAAGAACTAAATTGGTTTTAGGTCTGAAAAATGAATCAGGCTCTAAGATGCCATCCTTATGTTTTATTGTGCTATTTTTTGCTCAGATTAATTTTCCTGCATTTTTGACTGATGGTTAGTATGTTAAGAGTATAGGTAAAATGTGACTGGTATTGCTTTAACTGTCTGTCACATTATCTGCTTTAAACAGATGCCTGTGGAAAGGTGGAAGGTATTCCAAAAGAAATAGCAACCCCCTTTTCTTGTTTTTCCTATTTGTTTGTTCATAGCCTATTAGAGTACCTCATGCTAGACCTTGCTTGTTAAGCTTTTTTTGCTTAACAAGCAGGGTCAGGTCAAGTTAGCTGTTTTGCAGAATAGGCCAAATTCTGCTTATCCTGAAGAAGAATATCAGCAGTGGTTAGTTGCTTTAGTTGCTCATGCTTATGACAATTTTTTCACTGTTACCTTTGGATTGCCTCTTTCCATTTATTCCTAACTGCAGTTTTTTTTTTTTTCCCCTGCGGTATAAGAAATTCCCCTGCTCCAGTTGTGAGGAGTCTTTTATTACCTCTCATGTTCACAATTTACCTTTGTACAGTAAGTTATTAGTCAGCAAACACTTGATGCTTGCATTTATTTTTCTTTTAATTAAATTAATTAATTAATTAATTTTGATGCTGTGAGGCTTACTAACAACTTATGGAAGCTTATCGGTTTATCCTATGGTAGATTTGGTAATGTCTATATTTAAAGTGGTGTGTTTAGGTCATTCTCAGCACAGTGAGAAAATGTCCTTTTGCCTATTCTATGACCTGCCTTAAATGCCCATTGCCTGTTGTATTAGCTTGCTAAACTACAAAGGAGGCAGCTGTGTTTGTGTGCATTTTTTTAAAAAAATTTTTATACATAACCATATACAACAGCAAAAGAAACTCCATGACTTTGCATGCATGCTTAAATTTCATATTATGATTGGGGTAATTGGAAAAAATGTGCATGCATCAGGACCTGGATATAAAGGTCCACATTATGAATGCTGCACAATTGCACAAGAATATCGCCAACTGTAGGTTAGTGCTCCAAACGTGGTCTAAGGAAAGACACCTGGTGATTCAGCTACAAGGTCATGGGGCACTTAGGCAGCAAAGGCTAGTCTGTCTCATTGGATTACGCAGAAGACCTATCATAACCTAAAATGCAGAAAACCTAAAATACAGAAAACCTAATGCTGATAAAAAGGTATCAAGATACACAGTGCACTGCATCTTGCTGCATATGGGACAGCATAGCTTTAGACTAGACCATGTGCTGGTGTTCATCTCTTTTACTGTCTTTAAGGAGTAACTGAGCATCAGAGCTGGACCAAGCAGTGGAAGAATGGCTTGTTCTGATCTATTACATTTTCTTTTACATCATTTGGACAGCTGAGTGCTTGTACAGAGATGGCACCAGAATGCTCTATGGGAAGAAGGCAAGTCTCAGAATACATTGTGTTGGTCTAGGAAATGTTTTGTTGTTACTTTGTTACATGTAATAATCCATTGTAACGGGCTTACTGCACCTCATCATTGTTAAGGTATTCCGGAATAGCAATGGCCTAATAGAAGTTGACTTAGTCTCCTGATTTTCCAAATCTTAAGTCTAAGCATTTGTGGATTGTGCTGGACAAACTAGTTTAATCAATGAAAGACATCTCCCAATTTACAGGATTTAAAAGACATCCAAGACAGCTTGTTATCATATGCATTCAGAGGTTTTGTGGAGTCCATACCTCTACAGGTCAGAGCTTTTTGGTGGAACAAGGGGCATCTAAACAATATTAGCCATGTTGCTTTAATGCTAGTGGCAATAGCTAAAAAAGTGACATGGCAATGAAGGAGTTAATTAGCATCATTAGGGCTGTCCCCATCACTGCTCCCCAGGTGCTTTAAATAACTGGTGTATGGGTGAAAAGCAGAGGTTGCATTTTTGTTGTTTCACTTTGTGCTGTGCTGTGTTTCACAGTGACAAATAGTCACTTTCATTATTTATTTTTACAGATAAATTATTTATTTATTTATTTATTTATTTATTTATTTATTGTCTGTTGTAGTCCACCAGTTATTCATATTTCAACCACTTTTGTTAGGTTATGGATGGGCCGTTGAGATTTTGTGTAATACTATTTATAGATATATTTTATCACATTAAAGTAATTTGGCTAGGTAAATGTAAAAGGGTGATTCCATTCATGGAGAAAATTGATAAATGTTAACTCAGTCAAAACTTATTTATATACAGAACAGTTGACATTCCAACTTTAATATATCTTTGCTATTGTTTCCCTATGAGATGGTAAACAAGCTAGATTGTGCAGCTAAGTGTTCACAGTGTACTGCTTTTACAAAAACAGAATCCTAAGCTGTAAACCTTTTGACTCTAGCTTCTGGAATTAAGCCAATGGCACTTGCCCCTCAAGTCCACCAGATCAACTGAAAATACATTCTCTGGCAGCTCATCAAATCTGGGTTCAGCCCAGTACACATGGTGAGTGCAGGCAGCCTCCATTTCATCTCTCTCTCACACTAAGGCTCAACTTACATCCCACATAAAGACAAAAGAATGTAAAGGAGGAAATACAAAATGAAAGTCCCATTTCTTAGACATTTGATTCACTTTAGTTTTTCTTTTCATATTTTCTACATTTCTGTATTAATATGACCAAAACCATCAGATTTTTATGTCCTAGAGGTTCATAAAGAGATGTCAAATTCACTCTGTATGACCACCAGTTTTTGAGTAGTGAGTGCTGCTGGAGCAAAGGGTAGAGAAAAGCCCTGGACAGGTTGCCAGAAAAATACAGAAAGATACTTACTTGTACGCTATCCAGTCCACCTGACCTGCTTGTCTTTTGACTGCCACTGTACACACTGTACACAGAAAGGACCCAGAAGGCCCTATCTGGAAACCTAGCATAGGCAAGAGTGTCTAACACTACACCGGCATGCACCCTCATGAAGAAAAATATTTACCAAGACATCTACATTTATGCTGGCCACACTAATACTTGCATTATAAATATAATACGAAAATCACTACAATACACTGTATACAAGATTGTTTAGTGTGTTTCTTCTCTCTCTCTCTCTATCTCTCTCTCTCTCTCTCTCTATATATATATATATATATATATAGTACTGTGCAAAAGTTTTAGGCAGGTGTGGAAAAAATGCTGTAAACAAAGAATGCTTTCAAAAATGGAAGTGTTAATCATTTATTTTCATCAATCAACAAAATGCAGTGAATGAACAAAAGAGAAATCCAAATCAAATCAATATTTGGTGTGACCACCCTTTGCTTTCAAAACAGCATAAATTTTTCTAGGTACACTTGCACACAGTTTTTGAAGGAACTCGGCTGGTAGGTTGTTCCAAACATCTTGGAGAACTAACCACAGATCTTTGGGCTTCCTCACATACTTCTGTCTCTTCATGTAATCCCAGACACACTCACTGATGTTGAGATCAGGGTTCTGTGGGGGCCATAATTGATGCTGGTTTGAAGGCAAAAGGTAGTAATGCCAAATATTGATTTGATTTAGATTTTTCTTTTGTTAGCTCACTTAGCATTTTGTAAATTGATTTAAATTTTTTTTTTTAAATTAATTTATTTATCTACTGTTTCTTGCTTATTTGTTGTATATCACCACACTTTGTATTGTTTTCAGTTGAGCTATCTTTTATTTTCTTTCATTGAATGTTTGTTGTAGCAACATTTAATGTTTCTATATGTTTGAACAACAGTGGTGTATAATGCAAGGATAAAACCACTGCTGTCCAAAAAGAGCATTGCTACCTGACTAAAGTTGGCAAAAAATTACTTGAACAAAGGTTTTATAGGTGGATGACAGCTTTTACTTTTAAATTTTAAATGAGAGAGGTCATGGATAAAGGAAAACACTACATTCCAGCATACTTACCTTATTCCCCCTTTGAGACAAGGTGATAGTCTCATGGTTTGGTCTCTAGGATGGCTTTGCTGGAAATGTTTATCTTGATCTACTGCTAAGCATAGGGGGCATACCACATACTGAAAGGTTCATAAACTTTTGCCACTGACAAAATGTTATGAAAATCTGATCTTTAGGTCATATTTGCACAGAAACGCAGACCATTCTAAAGAGCTGTCGAACTTTCAAACACTACTGGATATCAGAATTTTTGAAATGGCATACTAATGTGTTGGGTACTCTTTGCCCTACATGAGTTTGTATTTTCTTCTTATTTCTTTCTGTGCCATGATGTAAACATATGGGTGGAGGGACAGGTGTCCTGGCAAGCTCTGGCAACAGGAGAAAGTGTTTACGTTCCCAGTTTGCTGACTGCAGTCGGTCCTGTTCAATTACCAAGGAGTTAGAAGGGCAGAATAGGCGTGAATAGAAGCAGGACCATAAGGAACCGTGGATTACAGCACAATGGCAGGCCTTTCGTTGTACTTATCTTTTCAGGAACATTGATAAAAACATACAGTACTGTGCAAAAGTTCTAGGCAGGTGTGAAAAAATGCTGTAAACAAAGAATGCTTTCAGAAATGGAAGTGTTAATCATTTATTTCCATCAATCAACAAAATGCAGTGAATGAACAAAAGAGAAATCTAAATCAAATCAATATTTGTTGTGACCACCCTTTGCCTTCAAAACAGCATCAATTCTTCTAGGTACACTTGCACACAGTTTTTGAAGGAACTCAGCTGGTGTTTCAACCTACATGTGACAGTGATGATCATTAGCACCTGTTTGGTAAAATTTGTTGATCATACCTGACTATAATCCTACAAAATCCCTTACTTTGTGCAAGTGTACCTATAAAAATTGATGCTGGTTTGAAGGCAAAAGGCAGTAACACCAAATATTGATTTGATTTACATTTTTCATTTGTTCGCTCACTTTATTTTTATCAATTTACAAAATGCAATCATTATTTGTATTTCTGAAAGCGTTCTTTGTTTACAGCATTTTTTTCACACCTGCCTAAAACTCTAGCACAGTACTGTATGCTTTTGCATTCTTTTTTTTCACCTCCAATATGCATGGTATGATCAGACCAGTATAGTGTGTCTCAGTTCAGGGGTCTGCTTTTTTTAAATAGTTGAATTTTAACATGATATTTTCTTAAGTTCTCAGCGATTGTGGTCAAATTATTTAGAAAAATAAGTATGCTTGAATACACGCATGCAGTGATGATTGTTCATGTGCCCTCACTTCTAAAACTATCTTTTCTAGTCTTACTGATTAAAGTAAATGTTTTCTGCAATAGGTGCTCTAAAGGACAGAAATGAGGGCAGGCGTAGTGAGTTCTTTAGAGCAGACTGTGTTTACTCATTAAGTTCATTGCTTTAGTAGCAATTTGCAGATAAAGATCATGCAAGGTCCAAAGAGCGTAATCAAAACTTGACTGAAACTGTTTTCCTTTAATACAGGCAAAGATTGAGGATTTCCTACAGCAGCTTGCCTGTACAATTATTCATTTGGTTCATTTAAATAGAGTTAATTATGTAAGGTCCATGTATTTTAACTCCCTGAACTGTCAAAAGAAAAGTGCTGCATTGCTTCCTTCAAGACAAATTTTCAGGCAAAGCATGCAGTTCAGGTATGCAAGATGGGGCTATCACATATTACTGTGAAACCCATTTTTTTGTCAGTTGTCTTTAAAGATTTTTACAGTGTTGGCTGTCATGCTAGGACACTTTTGCGTTAATAACAACTGTTTCTACAGATATTACTTGGCTGGACGAAAGTTTAATTCTTCAATCATTTTGCATCAATAAACAGTTTGTATGCATTAATTTAAACACATTTTTTACATCAGACTCTCATTTTATTAATTTTTCTTTTATTTAACAGTCCAACAGATACCATAGCCATTTGTGGCTGAGAGTCCTAGACAGAACAGCCTGCTTCACTCCTTCACTCAACCTGCTTCACTTTCACAACCTGTTAATGAGTATGATGGGCCATCACAGTGCAGTACAAATTAGCACGGGCATTTGTTACCTGACGTAACATGGTTTTCACCTGTTCCAGCTGTGTTAATCTGACCAGTGATGCCCATTCTTGTCTTCACTGTCCTCGCCTAAATGTTAAATGGTTGTTTTTTTTTTTATTGACAAGTGACATGTTTCTGCATATTTAGGATATATACACATTGCCTTTGTGTTGTTCACATCTTAACTATGAAAAAACAGATTTCAGAAGTGGATGGCTTTTTAACAAACTTGAGTATGTGCTTGGCTATACACCGTGTTCCAAATTATTATGCAAACGATATTTCTCTATGATTTTCCTAAATAGTTGATGCAAGTGACAGTCAGTATAATTTTTGAGGTATCAACCATTAGAGTATAATTCTAACAAACTGAACAAACCTCCAAATGATAACAGTATGTTTTT
>JABMDN010009648.1:0-10739 GCA_017165825.1 Hepsetus odoe
ATATATATATATATATATATTTTTTTTTTTTTTTTTTTTTTTTTAAACAACTTTGGCTGTCTGTCATCAGCACATACAGCTGAAACTGTCTGACTTATTAGTTTGCATTTGAAATTGCATTCATTTAATTTAATACTCTTTTTTGACAAAGAGAGCAAATGCTGGGACGACAGCAAGAATACATCATTGCAGCCTTGGATGACATCAGAACAGTGAGGGACTTCTGTGACAAAGAGAAACAATGGACTCCTCAGAGAAAAAATGAGCTGAAGAAGATGCAGAACATCAAAAACCAGGCAGAACGTATCTCTCTTCAGTTTGACCATGTAAAGAAGGCAAAGAAAAAGTTCAAGGCTTTTGGGGAGTACCTGTGGAGTGGTCTATCCCAGGTGTCTGCAGACTCTAAAAGGAAGCAGTTGGAGAAGGAGCTGGGGATATGTCTCCTGGACACTCTGCAGGGACTGGAGAAACTTCAGCACTTCCTGGATGCAGTGGAAAGATTAGCAGTCACCTCATCTTTCGTGTTTGTGGGTGAAAGCGTGCTATCAAATGAGAAGCAATCTGCAGCTGTACAATCTGTGATCTCCACTGCCAAAAATGTATCCCCACTCCTCATCAATTTTAAGAGAGATGCAGAAGCTTTTTTCTTTCCTAGCCTCGGTAACCTAGATGTTCTGGCCTTCCAGCTGGACAAATACATTTGCATCACCCAAGAGCTCTGCAAAAGAATGGAGAAAAAGTTAGTGTTTGATCCATTTACTGTATCACAGATTAGTGGCCATCAATTTGAATTCTGGAGGACCCTATCCTTGCACAAAAACCCCTTGCATGTCAAACCCCTTACCTAATTTTTAAACCTCCTTATTTAGGCAAATATTTGTGGTGGTCTGTGGTGGTCACTTTGACTCTAAATCATTGGCAACAACACCTTCACATCCTTATGTTTTCATTATGATAAGAAAGCAAAATATATGCAGTTCCATTTGTTAATTAGAGGCAAAATCATGTAATCATTAGACCAGTTGCAGTGGACAATTTACAAAATCTGTGTATTTATTTGTTTGTTTAATCATTAATACATTCTTTCATTCATTCAATTATTTATTTATTTATTTATTTATTTTCAGCGTGATGGATATATGTTTCGGAGATATTTATGAGTAAGTATTAGACATATTATTATACAAAAAACGCATGCCATCAACTGCAGCTCCTTATTTTCTCCTTTTTTGTGAGACTGTATCATTGAAGTTTGATTTTTGAGGTCTAATGAGACAATCCTTCTTTGCAGGTGGAAAAATGGTAAACCTTCAGTGAAGTTTAATTTGAACATGTATGAGGACGCAATGCAGATACTAGACTACAGCCAGCTAATCAAGCTGCGGTAAAAGCAATTCTCCTCTTATCAACTTGTTACATGTTAGGAATTAGTATTTTGTTAATCCTTGCTAAAGCAAATAATAATTGCATACAATTACATTAAAATTGTTCTATTCTACTCTATTTTATTATATATTTTTTCTTTGTTCAGCTGTTCCCATTTATGTTCTTACGGTCCTCTGCATCTTCCTCATTCAATAGCGACCGCCCACATCTCTCTTGCCATGTTCATAAACCTTCTCTTTGATCTCTTTTTCCTCCATCTTCAAACACCTTCTCCCAATATAATTCTCATAATCCTCTTTAGAGCATATCTCCACTTTTCCAGGGTCTCTTCAAGCTGCTCTCAACTCTTGCTACAGCTCACTATCATCAATATCATCAGCAAACATCAAATTCCACAGGGACTCCTGTCTAGTTCCATGCTGATCCTTGAAGTAATCCACCCTCTACTTTAAATGTATCCATCACTCCTACTCCAGAAATCACAGTAACACCATCTGATGTACTCTGACATACTTCTCTACCACTCCTGACTCCCTCATACAAAACCAGAAACTCCTCTCTAGGTACCCTGTCCATGCTTTCTTTATTTCAACAAGGACACAATGCAACTCCTTCTGACCTTCTCTATACATTAACAATCTCAGAGCAAACACTGAATCTGTAGTGCTCTTTCTCTGCCTGAAACCATACTGCTGCTCACTAATCATCACCTTTTTTTCACCTTCTTAACCTAGCTTCCACTACTCTTTCCCATAACTTCATGTTGTGGCTGATTAACTTTATTCCTCTATAGTTACTACAGCTCTGTGCATCACCCTTATTCTTGAATATTAGTACCAGTACACTTGGCAAAGATTTTACATTGGATGCTCTTTCTGATGTAACCCTAACCATTTATCCAGGCTTGGGACCAGCAAAAAGAAATGTACAGGCTTTAAATCCTTACTGGCTGGATTACATAAAATTATTATGCAAATCCTCAAAATGTAACAAGACTAGAAATGTAAATTTTGAATGTAAGATGATTATTATTACATAAAATGTGGCAGTTTCTCAAAACCTCCCTTTCTCTTCCAGGATGGATGAGTCATTCAGGTTGACATATCTGTTTAGACATGATGTGTTACGCTTCATTGGCATATTCAGTCAGTGTCGCTCCAGGATGTTTCAGTTCCTGTCTGACCTAGAGGGGGCTGCAGTCCAGCTGGATAAGATGAAGAAGGGTTCCAACATCTCCACTGTTGCTGGCAGTTCATTGGGCATTACTGGAGGTGTTTTGTCCATCGTAGGCCTCGCTCTTGCTCCAGTTACTGCAGGAGTATCCCTGGCCCTAACACTCACTGGGGTTGGGTTGGGAGTCACAAGTGGAGTCAACAGCATAGTCACTGGCATCACTGAAATTGTAGTGAATAAACATCATGGGGAAAATGCCAACGACATCTTCCAGAGATTCATGGAGGATGTGCAGAAGATTCTAGACTGCCTGGAACAAGTGGCCAATAGTGACGTTCCTGTAGTAGACCCTCAAGCAATTGATATGGTTCTTGAAGCTGGGAAAGTGATTGTACGTGGTAGAATGCTACGTAAAGGCATAGATGCCATTGTGGATGGAGCCTCGGCAGTGAAGGCTCTTAAGAGTGAGGAAGTAGCTAGGCTTTCCTCAGACTTGCCTGAAATTGGTCAGTTAGCCAAGGGCACTCCTCTAGCACTTTCAAAGTCAGCCCGAGCTGGGTTTATTACTCTGAATGCCTTATTCATTGGCCTAGATGTCTTTTTCATATGTAAAGAAAGCATTAGCTTAGCCAGAGGGAGCAAAAGTCAAGTCTCTGAGCTCATTCGATCCAGATCACTTCTATGGCGCTCAGAGTTGGTAGCATGGGAGAAGATCAGTGATAAACTGTGCAACGGAATATGGACATTCAAAAAGAACCAGAGAATTCTCGAGCAACCATTTAACCCTTAAAAAAAAGTCAACCAAATCTATACTCATAGAAAAGAACAGATTTCCACTCCACCAAAAGAGTTCTACTGATTGCTTTCTTCACATTGCTTTCTTTACAGTAATGGTTATGGGTTTATGTAGCTAACCTTTATAGTGTTAAACAAATGAAACCTAACTTTTTTGGGGTGCATTTTTACTTTGCTTTTCTCTGCCTTTTATAGGTTTAAAATAATATGCTTATGCCAAAAACTTCAATCAAACAATGATAAAAGGACTTCTCTGACATCAGTATTCGAAAGAATTATAGGTTAGCTTTTAGAGGTGTAATACACTTTTCAAATGTCTAATTCTTACCACTGTGAAACAAACATTTTGTGAATTTGGAAATTTATTTAATCTCAGTTTCTGTACTCTCATTTCTAAAGAAATAATTCAACAGGTATTTGCCAAACTTGCTTTTAGATTTCAGGGATTTTTCAGGGAAAAAAATAATTTTATTCACCTATTTCCTGTTTTATTGCTCTGCACTTGTTCTATGCACTACTGAAATTATCTCCTTGGACAACTCAAAGAAAAGACTGTAAAATGCTATTAGATATTAGCATTAGTATGTTTCTGTCACTGTAGATTTTGAGTAAAGTCTTGTAAAGTGCGTAATCTGTATCTGAATTAGTGGGTCGTTTTCTCTATTACCTCTGTTTCTACTGCAGGTATTTTCAGTCAGTAGCTGCAGATGAAATGTGAGTATTAAGAGTTGCAATGGCATTTGTGGTTGCCAGTTAAAGTTGTCTGAGATCTGAGAAAGTGATAGTTTCAGTGAATATATTTTTAACTTGTTGTGAAAGAAGTACTGCAAAACTCTGCAGAATATGAAACATGTTGACAGTTCCGTGGAAATTAAGAACGACTATTTAAAATGGAAAAAAAAATGTAACTTAATGCAATTTGTTATGGTGAACAAACCAAAGCTGTCATGGGCGCTGTGGAAAATGTGGTTAGAAATCTGGTGACTGGGACCGTGACCATGGTGGAGGTCTTGACAAAAGCACACAATGCACCACACCGAAATGCTTTCTCTCTACTTAACCCATTCATTAAGTAAAGCAGAAGGAAGCTATCCAGCCAGCGGGAACAGTGTTGGGTGTGTTACCTTGCTCGAGGGTGGATCTTTGGTTCTGGGGAGTATTAATGCTACGTGTTGGTACAATTCTGTGAAGATTTAATTGCGTTCAGCCACAAGAGCAGCACATACTGTTGTTGGATAATTAGTTGTGTAAGACATGAAATATTTTCATCAAAAGAGAAAAGACTGAAGTCTGCTTTTGGATATCTTGACCTTTAAACTGACCTTTGTCGAAAGAAAGTGACACTGTGGTCCATTTCTCTTTGCACTCAGTACCTTCCTCAATTCTCTGGATTTCTCAACCGCTATTACTAAATTTCTCTGTAAGAGACATTTTGTGACCCTAGTAACCCTGTGACTAGTATAAAATTGTTTTTTTTTTTTTAATAAGAGGAAAGAACAGAGCAGAGGTTTCTTGAGGAAGAGGAAAGAAATAGCACAGGTAAATGTTCCTCATAATTTAAAGGAACCAATAATATGTTCAGTTAAAAAGTTAAAATCAATAAACAGAACCAGAAAACATTGAATAAACAGATGCTGGGAAAATTGATGAATAAAGAGAAATCAGGGAAAACAAATGAGTAAAATGGTGTAATAAATGCTAAATATGGTCTGCTTTATGATTTCACAGATGAATATTCAGTTAAAGCACCACAAATTTTGTTGACTGATAATCCAAGCCAAGACTTTTGTGTAAGTGTCCTGATTTTTTTCCATGAAACTGAAGAACTTTAATAAATGGTTTATATCTAAAATAAAAGGTTTCTCTTGCTTTTGCACAGTATAATCTATTATTAATCCATATACAATCCATTTTGAAACAATGACTCAAAAATAAACTTTATTAAAGGTGTTATTTCAACAACCTGAATTATAATTGTGTTTGCAGTGAGTCTGGAACTGAAAGTCATATTATCTGGTGGAATTTCAGATGGGAATGTCCTGTTCCCTGCTCAAGTACTCATGTACTACTGTTCAATGGTACAAATGTAACATAACCATCTTGGTCATCTGAAACCATCCTTGTTTTTTTACTACATAAAGAGAGAGGTCTTGAAAATGTATAATGCTCTTTTAACCACATATAAAGTCCTCTGCAACCAATAGAGGGGGACACAGCTGTCTCCCACACATTATGTTAACTGCTTATCCTGATTAAGGTGGTTGGTGCAGTTCACCATTCCATCGCTGGGCAGACACACAAAAAAATATTTTTTTTCATTGTAAACAGCCCCAATAACCACAGCCAATGAACTTGAGTGAAACAGAATCTAGATGACTTGAATGAAAAACTAATGGATGCTGCACTGGCCAAAAAGGCTTGGAGAGGCTTAAGGAGAAAGAACTTGAGGATGCTGATTTGAAGCTAGCCCTGCATAAATGAAAACAAAGTGTTACAAGAAGAAACAAGAAGAAAAAGATATGTCTGTTCTGTCAGATAAATTATTGACTTTGGAAGATGAGGTGGTCTCCCTCCAAGCCACAATCAACAAGTTGCCGGAAGGTAGCAGGTCTGAGGTGCATTCCCTTGAAAGGAATGAGCTAAACTTGGTAGGGAACTAGAAGAAAATCAAGCTGGGTTTGTTAACTGAAAACATTAAGTGTAGCCAAGAAAAACTAATGGCTGAATCAGAAAAGCTCAGACAGGCCGACGTGAAGCGAACAGAGAGACGAACAGATCAGCTGCATGAACATTCAGATCAATCAGCAGAATTATTTTAATGACAAGGCTCAACCAGCAGCTGAAAGAGAGAGAAGCCTCAGTGACCGAGGTGGTCACATCGGCCTCAAAAGATCAACATCTGCTTTCTCAATTAGAGGAGACTAAAAGAATCTTCTTCCTTTGTCAGCTTGAAATCGAAAAAAATGGGAGTGGAAAAGAAAGCTTTGGCTGAAGACAAGGGTGAGCTTCAAAAAGATGTCAGCAAACTAAAACTTTTGTTTTGTTGAGAATAGGCCCAGTCATGCACCAATTAAGGGGGCTGTTGCCTCAGTGAGTCAGAGAAGAACGTCAGTCATTCACGGGGGTGATTTCCGTTTGTAACATTGTAACTTTTATGTTCAGTTCGGTTAATAAAGTCAAGCATGAAAATCCCGGCTCAGCGTTTACATCCTACCCACACCACCCCAGTGTTACAATGTTCTTAGTACCCTACAATAACCACCTTAAACATGTTTTTTTTTACCCAATAAAAAAGTAGCTTGAAGTGCCCCACTTTGTGTTTCATTTGAAAAACTCAGCTTTTCCTTATTAAAGGCAGTTTTATCTTTATGCATTAGATGGACAGGAATTTTCCCCACATGGTAATTAGTTTTAGTTAAACTTTTTCATCCGTCCCTCAGTGCTTTAATTTGTTTGGTTATTTATAAAGGCAGCGGTGGCCTAGTGGTTAGGGAGTTGGCTTAGAAGATAGTGGGTTCAAACCCCTCACCAGTAGGTTGTCCTGAGGTACCTTTGAGCAAGGTCCCAGTAGCTGCTCCACGAGCACTTTCAATAGTTGCCCCCTGCTGCATGGTGTTTGAGTGCATGGGTTAAATGCAGAGGTTCATACCGTATCTTTTAATACTCTAATGTTTACTGTGAAACACCTTTAGTTCCTGCTTAGAAAATGGCTATAGAACAAAAAAAATTAACATATTACTTTGTTTTTAAAAATTAATGATTGCAACTTTGTATTTCTAGAATTTTTTTTTTTTAAATGAATGCCCAGTGTATTGCAGTTTACATCTAACCATTTTAAAATTGTCCTAAAATTTTCCCTTTAAGCTTCACACATTTCTAAAAACTAGTTCCAACACTTTAGTGTTCCAACACTTATATAAAGAGAGTTAAAATATCTAAAGAGAGTCTAAAAACAGATTTCCAGAAATGTCTCTTTAACTTTTATATCAAACCACTCTTTAATTTTTGGTTACATCTTAAACTGAGACATTTTGTTAATTTGAAAAAAAAAATTGGAGGCTCTAAGAAATATTCCTTTAATCTCAGTTAATTTCTAAAGAAATTATCCAACAGGTACCGATTTGTCAAACTTCTTTTTAGATTTCTGGAATTTAAAAAGTCTATGTACTCACCTATTTCCTGTTAGTTTATTTTATAGCACTTGAAAGTGAAAGTGACAACCCTTGTCATTGCGAGGTCACAGCATAGCACACAGTGAACCACAACGAAATCAGACCTCTGCATTTAACCCATGCACTCAAACATCGTGCAGCAGGAGGCAGCTATTGAAAGTGCCCAGGGAGCAGTGACAGGTATGGTACCTTGCTCAAGGGTACCTCAGGACAACCTAGTGGTAAAGGGTTTGAACCCACAATCTTCAGATCCTGTGGCCAACTCCCTAACCACTAGGTCATCACTGCCCATGCACTTGTCCTGTGCACTACTGAAATTTCTCCTTGGACAACTCAAAGAAAAGACTATCAAAGGATATTAGCATTAGTATGTTTCTGTCACTGTAGATTTTGAGTAAAGTCGCATAAAGTGTGTAATTTGTATCTGAATTAGAGGGTCGTTTTCTCTGTTACCTCTGTTTCTACCGCAGGTGATTTCTGTCAGTAGCTGCAGATGAAATGTGAGAATTAAAAGTTGCCATGGCACTTGTGGTTGCCGGTTAAAGTTGTCTGAGATCTGAGAAAGTGATAGTTTCAGTGAATATATGTTTAACTTGTTGTGAAAGAAGTACTGAAGAACTTTGCATAATATAAAACATGTTGACTGTAGAAAAGCATAAAGAATGAAGCTGAATTTAAAAATTATTATTTAAAATGAAAGTTTTATGCAATTATTTTTTGCCATTAAGTGCAACTTTGTGAACACACCAAAAGCACACAATGCACCACACCAAAGTGTTTTCTCTGTACATCAGGGTGCAATACCTTGCTTGAGGGTATCTCAGGGTACCTCAGAGTGGACAGGGTCTTTGGTTCTGGGAAGTTTTTATGGTACATGTTGGACATGAAATACTTTCATCAAAAGAAAAAATAATGTTCTGCTCTACATACAATAGTGCTGAGGCTTTGTATCCCTCTATCAGAAGTCTGGCTTTGGGCATTTTGA
Source organism: Hepsetus odoe (assembly GCA_017165825.1). Lineage (NCBI taxonomy): Eukaryota > Metazoa > Chordata > Actinopteri > Characiformes > Hepsetidae > Hepsetus > Hepsetus odoe. The sequence goes on from JABMDN010009648.1 coordinate 8,512, forward strand.
CCTTTTAGATGACCTAATAGTCTTTGGCCCCCACTTTTTACATTCTTTTTGTTCTAGTATCCTTGTGGGTTCTCATTCCACATTTAAAAGCAAATATGACTTATTTGTAAATTACCCATTTCAAATACCTATTTATCACTGCATATTAAACAGAGGACTGTTTTTATTATTTTCCCTGTCATCTGTTCTGATGGGCAGTACATGTTGAAACAGTCTTTGCGTCAGCATGACTGGGTTGAGCTTGTTGAACAAGGAAGGCAAAAAACAACATACAGGAGGCAAAAAAAGTTGTCAGAGAAAGGAAAATGAAACTAAATAAAGCATATATAACAGCTATGAAATAGAGCTTCTCTTCAAAGAGCATTCTGCAGAGAGAATTCACTTTTAGCATCAGTGCTGAGCAACTGTGCAAGAGGTAAGTTTACAATCTTTTAATTTCAAACCACTTGTTTTCTGTTTGACTTAAAGTGAAGATGCATATCTGCTAGTGAAAGTAGATTGTGAAAATCTTTATTGGGGTGGGAATGCATGAATATCATACTTTAGTTTGCTGGGTGTTCATCTTTTGCCAGTACAATCATTCAACATGTTTAGCATGACAACATTTTTATTGTCTACAGAGAAGCAAACTTTATTTACATCTCACAATAAACACCTGATTGTGAAGTGACATCAGAAGAACCTGCTGAAGAGTCCCACAACTTGGAAAGTCCAAAAAATGGATAATGAATCTAGGTTAGTGGTTTAAGCACATGTGCCTAGTGTGGGCTTTACGGTTAAATTATAGGCCGAAAATAGTTGGCCAATCTCAGAATTTTTTTCTACATTCCTTTTGGTAAGCTTAGCATGTTGAACCTGTAGTGGTGGAAATAAATTTTAAAATGGCTTAAAATGGTAAATAAATGTTATCTTTAACTTCCTGCCTTTTGGTGGTAGTTTAACCCTTCATTCACTTTTTGTTCACTTTGTTCACTATTTACTAAAACTGCCATTTTTAGCAAGGTTGCCCCAACATACTATTCAATGTCACACACATATAAAAAGTATTCAGATATAATGGAAGATCTGCTCATAGTACATAGAAACAATAATATTTAAAGAGATTTCATACCAATTTAACATTTCTACAATGGAAAATCTGAAGCATGATTACACGTAAATTGTAGGGAGTAGCTTTGTATGCATAGTGCTGTGATCTGAGCACACAATTAAGTCCACACTCACAAGCACCACTGAACCACACTACCTTTTCTACATTCTGCCATTGTTTACATAATGCAATTTTAGATTACTAGAGAAGTGCATAACAGTCCAGTGTCTCACTAACAATTACCATAGAACAATTTAAATAGATTAAGTCCTTAGAACTGCCTTTTTCTCACAGTAGGCCACATACCTGTATTAAAAACTGATTAAAAACTGAGAAAACTAGTGGTATAGTTCCATATTTTTATCCTTTTTTCCCTTTCGTTATATATATATATATATATATATATATACAGTGCTGTGCAAAAGTTTTAGGCAGGTGTGAAAAAATGCTGTAAACAAAGAATGCTTGCAAACATGGAAGTGTTAATCATTTATTTTCATCAATCAACAAAATGCAGGGAATGAACAAAAGAGAAATCTAAATCAAATCAATGTGACCAACCTTTGCCTTCAAAACAGCATCAATTCTTCTAGGTACACTTGCACACAGTTTTGAAGGAACTCGGCTGGTAGGTTGTTCCAAACATGACTGTTCCAAACATGATCATCAGTACCTGTTTGGTAAAATTGGTTGATCATACACCGACTATAATCCTACAAAATCCCTGACTGTGTGCAAGTGTACCTAGAAGAATTGATGCTGGTTTGAAGGCAAAAGGTTATCAAATCAAATATTGATTTGGTTTAGATTTTTCTTTTGTAAATTTTTCACTTTGCATTTTGTAAATTGATAAAAAAAAAACAATCATTATTAATATTTCTGAAAGCATTCTTTGTTTATAGCATTTTTTCACACCTACCTAAAACACAGTACTATAAATATATATATATATTCCACATGATAGGAGGATCGAGGGTTTGAACCCCTTCCCAATAGGTTGCCCTGATGTACGCTTGAGCAAGCTGCCGTCCCTGTCACGCTCCTCCCTGCGATAGGCTGCCAACCTGTCCTGGGTGCGTCCCCCTTCCTTCGCCCCGTCCTTCGCCCTGTGTGCGCTGGGTTGGACTCCAGCACTCCC
>JABMDN010009649.1:0-10299 GCA_017165825.1 Hepsetus odoe
CACACACACACACACACACTCACACACACACACACACACTCACACACACACTCACACACACACACACACACTCACACACACACACACACACTCACACACATGCAACCACACACACCCACACCCACACACCCGCAACCACACACACACACACCCACACACACACACCCGCAACCACACACACCCACACACACACACCCGCAACCACACACACATAACCACACCCACCCACCAACACACACACACACCCACACACACACACCCGCAACCACACACACATAACCACACCCACCCACCAACACACACACACAACCACACACACACACACACACACACACAAACAACCACACACACACATGTCAATTTGCATATAAATCATACGCATCTTCCATCCATCCATTTTCTGCCGCTTGTCCCAGACGGGGTCGCGGGGGGGTGCTGGCGTCCAACCCAGCGCACACAGGGCGAGGACGGGGGACGCACCCTGGACAGGTCGCCAGCCCATCGCAGGGAGGAGCGGGACGGGGACGGCACCTTGCTCAAGGGTACCTCAGGGCAACCCACTGGGAAGGGGTTCGAACCCCCGATCCTCCAATCATGTGGCCGACACCCGAACCACTAGGCCACCACTGCCCCCATACGCATCTTATTGGACGTAAACAAAGTTTTTTCTCACTTTTTTTTAAATAATGAACATATGTTATGTAAAAATAATGTTGTTACTCATAAATAACTTGCTACAATGTAATAATTAAACGATGTTATAGCTGTAATGGTAATTAGTGTGGATAATTAATTAAATTCTGCCCTATATTTGTTCATGAGTGAACGATATGAAACGTGGTGTATTTCCGGATCGTGCTCGACAAAAGGCTTTAGGATTCTCACTGCTCCAGCTCAGAATAAAGATGGATGCCGATGTTTTAACGCCTGCGCTTCATCCAGCATCGACAGCCCTCCGACAAACAGCAGGGACGCACGCAGCATCTGACTGCTGTGGACAAATACAAGAGAGCCGGGGACGCCATGGGACAGTCCTCCAAATTGCGAAGGCTCCGAACATCTGAGAGCCGGGATTGTTTTGTTCTGCGCACCACGGGGAGAACGACGAGTCCAACTTTTTGGATTCGTGTCCGAGATTAAACGAGGGAGTCCCACGAAGGCGAGTATAATGAGCTGTGATACACTGGATGAATGGGGCTTCTCTCCGCTGAGACGGAAAATAAAGGGAGAGGCGAGTGAAACGTCTGACTCCTACTTCCCGCTAATTGCTGACGAGTACGAGGACGGAACAAAGCGAGGCGGGACGGCGGTGTGTCGGGCCGGTCGGCGGGGGAATCATACTTCACGATGAGAAAGGAGGCGGTTTTTGGGGACGAGGAAAGACAATCTTGTGTGTCTTGAGCTGGAGCGACCTGCTGATATGAGCTGGAGTCCAAAATCTGGTTCAGTAACGTCCAGGCCGCACCATCCCTGATCCCGGGCCTCGCCACAGTTTTAATAGATCGCCGGGAAACGTTTCACAGCTAGACTCTTTAAAAGGGGCTGATTATCACTCTTTCTCTTCCTCCTCAGTACGTTTGTCGTTCATCAGGGCACAGGCAGTGTAAAAGTTGCCCTGTAAGGTGAAACGGGGTCCTTTGGGTCCAATTTGGTACCTTAAATATATTCGCCCAAGCAGAACCTTTTGTACCTTTCACCTGATGTGAACAACAGCAAAATGTTTCCTCTGCATTTAACCCGTACACGCTGCCATATGCAGTGCCCAGGGAGCAGTGATGGGGACAGTAGCTTGATCCAGGGAGCCTCAGGACAACCTACTGGTTTGGGACCCAAACCCTGAGCAGGGGCAGTGGTGGCCTAGTGGTGAGGGAGCCACAGAATTCGATCGGAAGATTGTGGGTTCAAACCCCTTACCAGTAGGTTGCCCTGAGGTACCCTTGAGTAAGGTACCGTCCCTGTCACTGCTCCCTAGGCACTTTCATGCTGCACAGTGTGTGTTTGTGCATGGGTTAAATGTAGAGGTCCAGTTTCGTTGTGGTTCACCGTGTGCTGCGCTGTGTTCTCACAATGACAAGATTAGTCACTTTCACTTTTGATTATGGGGTCTAGTCCCTAAACACTGCACCACTGCTGCCCCAAGAGAGCTGGGAGTACAGTCAGTCCACCTTAAAACATACCTGCAGCGGAACATGATGGAGCTATGTTCTATAAAGTTCAAGGAACTGAAGGTGTAGCACCACACCCACCCGAAAAACAGGTCACTGGGGAGGACGCCTGCATTACCCTTTGAACCTCATCCCACCACATTCCAATATTTAAGGTGGACTGACTCCTCTCACCTCATCTAAACTCCAGACTTTGATTTTAAAACATCAGGTCAAGAAAAGGTCCAAACTGCCCCCTTTTCTCCTGGAACATAATTAAGGTAAACAAACACTGGACACAGGACCGTGCTGGGACTTTTGGGAGACATTCACACTGTTTGGACCTTAAAGCAGCAAGTTCTAGCTGTTTATTTGTGTAATTATTGATTAACGTCATGTCTTTCTCTCCTCTCTGTGCTCTTCTACAGCTCTCTGAAGCTTCTACCTCTGAATCGGGACTGTTCTTTGCTCGGTTTGTAGGCTGAAGGCTGCGGATGATTGGCGAACGCTGTCCTTCGTCCTCGCGCAGGAGCGGCCAGTGTCGTTCTGAGGTTATTAGTGACTCAGGGATCGAGGCGAAACGGGGTCTTCATTTAAGCACAGAATGGCAGGGAGGGTAAAGGAGAGACAAAAAAAAAAAAACAACAAAAGAGGATTCATCATTCCTTCCCAGCCAGAATCCCTCGCTCCTCAAACAGCGGGGCGTTCGGCTATTTGTGGAAGATAAATAGCAGCAGGTTATGACATTTATCTGCTCGCTCGCCATGATTTTCTGGGGGGAAAGTGAGCTTTTAAATATTGACAAACTCAAGGCCAAGTCATTTCAGCTGATCAATGAGACTGAGAGAAAGAGAGAGAAAGAGAGAAAGAGAGAGAAAAAGAGAGAGAGAGAGAGAGAGAGGGGTGTTTATATCTGTTTTTTTTATCAACAGTTTTATATTATCTGATGATGAACATGTAGCCTATAAGCACTGCTTGAGGAAGGGAGAGACGGAAAGATGGGGCAAAAGAGGGAAGAGGGAAAAAGAGAGAATATGAATCGAGGAATTAAAGGTGGAGAAAGACAAAGAGAGCAAAAATGCCAAGAGAGAGAAGAAATGGACTGGAAGGTATTGAGGAAAAGAGAGAGAGAGAGAGAGAGAGAGAGATGAAGATGGGAGGATATGTGAAAGGTACCTTAAAAAGAAAGCGAGAGAGAAGAGAGAGAGAGAGAGAGAGAGAGAGAGAGAGAGAGAGAGAGAGAGGAGGAGAAAGAGAGAGAGAGAGAGAAAGAATGAGAACGTGAGACGTCCCTAGGAGGATATGTGAAAGGTAGATCAAAAAAGGCAAAGAGAGAACAGAAAGAAAGAAGAGAATGAGGGAGATGCAGTCAGAGCAGGAAAGAGAGAGAGAGAGAGAGAAAGAGAGAGAGATGTAATAGATTGGAAAATACGAAAACGGTAGATTAAAAAGAGAGCGGCAAAGAGAGAGAGAAAGAAAGGAATTTAAAGGAAGAAGAGACAGACAGAGAGAGAAGGAGATAGTGTAGAGAAAGAAAGAGAGAGGGAGACAATAAGAAAGAGGCAGAAAGTAAGAAGAGAAGTCATTGCGCTCCTCGGAGTGAGCAGATTTCTCACACTGTCGGCGAGAGTCAGAGGCAATTTCAGACGTCCCGGAGACGCCGGTCCAGGCCGCGGGTTCGTAATGTCCCATAATTCAGAGTAATTGCGGCGCGGAGCGGAGGGATATTATTCCCCCTCTCTGATGAGTCCCCTGATACGGCTGTTTGGACGCGAATAAAAGGGTGAATTAAAGTGCATAGTTGTAGTTCTGCGGCAATAAAGCAGGAAAAGGAAATTAAATACGGGACGCTAAATCGAACGAGAGATAAACAGGCGCTGGTTCACATTTTAGCAAATGAGACGGAGAAATCCCGGGCCGTTGGACTCGGCACGGTGCTGGAACGGGCGCCAGGAAGGAGCGCAGATGTTGCGTTGGTGATGTGAGCGCCTCGGCGATAATTCAACCCCAAAAAATGTCTTTCCGTGAGAGAACGATCCGAGGAGAGGGCGCTTTGGTTGGACCTACGTGATCACTCTAATGCCTAATGAGCGGCAAACTCCTGAAAAAGAGGAATAAACAGAGCGGAAAGATAACAAAGCTTGTGTTTCTAATTGGGAGAAACGATTGTGTGTTTCTCAGCGCTGAGTAAACGAGCGCAGACGTTCGACAGAAGGAAAAATGTGATTCTGTTTAGCCGGCACGTGGCGTTTCTGTTGGACCTAAGTGATCAGTAAGGGGTCTAATGAGTGGGCTAATGTCTGAAAGCTCCTTGAAAAGCGCTTTCCAGTAATAGCTGCAGTGTTAGCGAAGCTTTCGGCCGCTTTAATTGGGGAGAAGCAAAGAGGAGAGACCAAATTTCTCATTTATTTCAGAGAAAATAACCGAATTCTGTTTGACTCACGTCTGACGGTTCTGATCTGGGACGTTGCTGAGCAGGAGCAGGTGTTTCTTGGTTGGACCTAAGTGATCGCTCAGGGCCTAATGAGTCTGTAAACGGACCTCACGTCCAACGAAGACCCTGTTTAACGCCACGGTTCCTGAAAAGAGCTCAAGGATTACGGATGACGAAGCTTTCGGGCGGTGATGTGTTTTTAATTGGGAGTTTCTCGGCGTGGAAGAAAACACATTTTCCGCTGTCGGAGGAGAAAGATCGCGTTCTGTTTAACACGGATTCAGAGAAAAAAAACAAAAAAACGGTTCCACTTTTCAAGTTAGCTTTTTAAAGCCATTAAAAAGGACTTTTAATGAAGGTATTTAAGGTTCATTTAAGGCATTTTGAAAAATCACACCCACTGTTTTTTCACTCTTTGTTAGTTTGGCTTCACACTTTACTATTCATTTATTTTTTAATATTTGTTAATTTTCTTTTTACATAAGCATGTCTCTTTAATTCTACTTCCTTTATAGCTCCACGTGAAGTGTGAATCTGGGCCGAACCCAAGGGTGATCCAAGTCCATATAAATTTGCCCAGAAATATTGTTTTTTAACGGGATCGGTACATTTACTGGCCCATATTCGATCATTTTGCACATTAATCCCACATTTTTCTAATTTTAGAAATGGACTGCTTTGATTTTTCACTCGTCTCGTTTGGTCTCCTGTCCAAGCCCCATTTGGCACCTGATCTTGAGTCCAAAATGGATCCAAATCCATCCCAATGTGTCCAGAACCATTAAACATGAAAGACAATCAGCAGCTCAGTAACCGGATCAGTACCGTTGACTGAACCCATTTTTAATTGATCGTATTTCGCACGTCAATCCCCATTTCTTTTCCTGCGTTTCCACTCGTCTAGTGTGCTTCTCTGTCCAAGTCCAGATCTGGTGCCAGATGGTGTCCAAAGTGGGTCCAGGTTCATTTAATCTAACTTTTGTCCCAACCTGAACCACAGCACCAGAATCTGAGTCTAAAGCTGAACCGAGACTCAACCGAGGCCCAAACTCAGCCCCACCTCATTATTCCAGAACCTTGGCAAACACGGACGTCGAAGGCGGCGGCGGCGGCGGCGACCTAGCGGTTAGGGAGTCGGCCCCAGGAGCAGAAGGTTGCGGGTTCGAATCCCAGACCAGTAGGTACCCTTGAGCAAGGTACCGTGACCATCGCTGCTCCCCGGGAGCTTTCAATAGCTGCCCCCCTGCTACACGGTGTGTGTGGGTGAACTGTAAAGGTGTATTTTCGTGGTGGTTCACTGCGTGCTGTGCCGTGTTTCACAATGACAGGAATAGTCACTTTCACTTTTCCGTCTTCGTCAAAAAAGAGTGACCCCTCAGGAAACGGACGAGTTTCAGTCGTTTTTAATGGTGATAAGAAGAAAATTTTCTCTCTCTCATGCCTGTCTTTCTTTCTATTTCCATTTCTCTTGCTCTCTCCATCTTATTTTCTCCCTCTTACTCTCTCTCTCTCTAGCTCCCTCAATCTTTTTCTCCCTCGTCCTTTTCTCTCTTTGCCTCACTCTTTTTCTTTCCATTTCTTGTCCTCTCTTCGTCCATCTTCTTCTCTACATTTTTCACTTTCTATTTAAATTTCTCTTGCTCCCTCCATCTCCGCTTTTGTCTTTCTCTCCCTCATTTTTTCTCTTTGCCTCTCTCTTTCCATTCCTCTTTTTCTCCTCTTAGACCCCCTTGCTTTCTTCCTCTTTTTCCCCCTCTTTCTCCTTCTCTTTTTTCCATTTTTCCTGGTCTGTACATCTCTCTCTTTCTCCCTCTTGTTTTCTTTCTCTCTTGGTCTCACTCTCTTTCTGTGGCTCTTTCTTAAGCTCCATCCATCTCTTTCGCCCTTTTCTCTCTTGCTTTCTCTCTTTCCCTCAACATTTCTCTCTCTTTCTTTCTCAGTTTCTTCCTCTCCGTATTTTTCATTTCCATGAGACGTTTTAATCCGGAGAGCTCTTGAGTGGTAATCTGAGGAGAGGGTGTTTTTATTGGACCTGTGTGATCACTCAGGGCCTAAAGAGTGAGTTAATCTGTGAACACACCTGGCGTCTGGCGCGGCTCCCTGTTCAACACGGCCGGCGCTCGAAAAAAGAGGAATAATCGCTCTTTAAAGATTACAAACGACGAGGCTTTGGGGCGCTGATGTGTTTTTAATTAGGAGGTTCCTGGGTGTGTTCCTCCGTGTGGAGCAGAACAAATGCCTGAGCTGCTCCACACAGTCTTCCTCTCTATAATTCACCCCCTATTACCCACACGCTCACACGCACACGCGCGGATCACTCCTTATGTGTCACACACACCCACAAACATGCATGCACAGACAGACAGACACCCAGAGACACACACACACACACACACACACACACACACACACACACTTCTTTTTAATGAGGATAGTTGAGCAGAATCCTGCACTCAACTTTAAATGACCCACTACTTTCAGCACCTAACAAAGGGGAGTGCTGCCCTCCCTGACAAATCAGCAGTGTGTGTGTGTGTGTGTGTGTGTGTGTGTTTGTGTGTCTGTGAGTGTGTGTGTGTGTGTGTGAACATGCGTGTGTAAGGACACAAATGGGATTTCTGGTGTAGTCCATGCAATACTGTTATAACAGAAAACACACACACACACACACACACACACACACACACACTCACACACACACACACTGCTGATTTGTAAGGGAGGGCAGAATGCTCACTCTCTCGCTCGTTTATTCTCGGTGAAGACTGAAAACGTTCATTTCACATTTACATTTACAGCATTCAGCAGACGCTCTTATCCAGAGCGACGTCCATGTCCTGATTACAGGGACAGTCCCCCTGGAGACACTCAGGGTTCAGGGTCTTGCTCAGGAACCCAGTGATGGTAGTGCTGGAGGTGGGATTCATAGGCAAGTACCACCACTAGACCGCCGCCACCCATTTCAGCCAAACGAATCAATTCTACATGCGGCCGGACGAGCCAAGCCCACTTTAGTCACGACCTTCAGCCACTGAAGGAAAAAACTTCTCACTTGGAAAGAGCCTCACACTCTCCAACGGGACGCCTCCGAAAAACACGCAGCAGCGGGACATTCTAGAGCTTCAACTGGGCCTGAACATTCAGCCCAGTTTTTTCTGTCCAAGCCTGATCTGGGATCAGATTCCGAGTCCAAAGTTCACCAATTCCATCTAACTCTGTCCAAAACCAACAAACATTAAACAGACACGACGGTTTCCTAACGGGATCAGCACGTTCATCCAAGGCCGAGTTCAATGTCGTTGTACTTTACTGAGTTGCTTTCCCGCTCGTCCACTGCTTGGGCCACTGTTTGTTCCAAGCCCAGAGCCGGTCTCTTTGTTGAGACCAGAGCCGATCCGTATCATTCAGATTTGTTCAAAAGCAAAGCTGACAAAAAGCAATAAACAAAAAACAAACAAACGATCTGATGAATGTTGTTACCGGATCTGATGAAATCATTCATTTAATTTGTGAGTACTCTTGTGCTTATGAAACACACTGAGACAATGAAACTCAGCCTCTTCTTTTAACCCCCACACACGGTGCAGCGCGGGGGCAGCTACCGAAGGCGCCTGGAGAGCAGTGACGGGGACAGTACCTTGCTCAAGGGTACCTCAGACCAACCCACTGGCGTGGGATTCGAACCCACGACCTTCTGATCCTGATGAATATTTCCGGGTCGTTCTGAGTTCGGGACCGGCCCAAAGCGCAGAACTGATATTTAGACCAACACAGCCTGTGTAGAGACAGGAAGACGTCCAGACTCTGCAGGGTTTGAAGCCGTGCTCGCTGACGCTGAGCACCACGGAGCCCTGCTCAGGATTTTACTGTAAGTGTTGAAGATGGAAATGTGGAGAGAAACCACAACAAGTCCCTGCAGCCAACGAGAACGTCCTCAAAACACAAACACGGCAGATTAAAAGACAACGGCTGACGCTCTGGGACCTCAGGCGGCAGGACGTCCTCTGTAATTTCACCTTTTAGCTGGAAAAGGTGTGAAGCGTTAGTTCACTGATACGGAGCTGATGGGGATAAATTCTCTAAACGAAGAATTAATTACATCAAATCTGTACGAGTGGAGCGTAAAATTGAGTTTGATGCTTATTTGCGCTCCTGTTGCCAAACCTGGTATCCTGTGTTTTGTACTCCTTTACACTCAATGTGAATAATAATAATAATAATAATAATAATAATAATAATAATAATAATAATAACAGAAGTAATACAAATGCTATATTATTACTGCATAAGAAAATAATTATTTAAACAACAACATATATAAGAATACATGATATTCTAAATGTAATATATAATTATTAGCGTAATTATAATGAATATTATCATTATTCTGGTTATATTTAATATGTTTATTTTTCTTAATAAAATAACAATTCAATAAAATAAAATTCAATATATTATGAATTGTTACTACAGTTATTATTGCATAAAAAGAGGTTCAAGAATAATATTTAAATACTATACATACTATTTATATGTAATATTTAACATAGACTATTAAATTACATAAATAATAATATAAAAAATACTATCTATATGCAAAAGGCAATATATATTTTTAGCATGTTATATTGTTAAATAATAAATCACATTATTGCTATAATAATAAAAGTAATATATAGTAATGAACGATAATGAATATTTATTTGTTGTTAGTTTTTTTAATGAATTGGAATTTTAATTTGAACCCAAATTAAATCCGTCACAGTCTTCCCCACCGAACCCTAATGTTTCCGATGCCGTTAACGGGTTGGGTTGTTATTCCACTCGTCCACTGCTGGGTTTCTCTCAGGTTGTCCTCGCTCCACTAATCGCGGCTATCATTAACGTTTCCATGGCGATTACCAAGCGGGTGGATGGGCTTATTGCCCGTGCGTCCCAGCAAACTGCACCTGTCTGACAGACGTCGACGGCAGCGGACGAACGGGGAGGCGAGCCAAAGCTCATTATAAAGTTTCTGCTCCTGAATGAGGCGGAGAGACTCTCCGGGTTCCCTGCACTTTTCCTTCCAATCGGGATTTAGCGAATGTCAGCGTTTGCACTTTTCCGTGAGGACTTGCCTCGAAAATGCGCTTTGGCTGCTTTTTTATGTAAAACTTTTCCAATGAGACCAACAATTAAAGAAAAATCATTCCATAGCCAGGTCTGCTCGAAAATAAGCTTGTCATTTTTTCCGCCGTTTGAAGGCCTCGAGGACGCCGAGCTCATACCCCTGACCCTCGTGAGCCCTGGAGAGGAAACACTGTTGCTTTAGGGAAAAAAAAAGCATTTAATTCACCTGTTTTAATTGATCCTTTTCCCCATCCATACCGACTCCATCCCTCCCTCATTAATGACTTACTGCTGCGCTGGGAGGAAAAAAATAGGAGTCCAGGAGAAAGGACAGTGATCGACTGGTGGATGGATGGATGGTTGGTTGGATAGATGGATGGATAAATCAAATGGACGGTGGAGAAGTGTGTTGAGGGTGATGAACTAGTAGAGACGGTGATGAAAGTGAAGCGGTGAAGTTCATGTAGATTGTTATTTTCAGTAGATTGTTTTTATTGGAGTTGAAGTTCGAGGCTTTAATAGTCTTTAATTCTATTAATATGGAGTGAGATTCAGTTCACTTTCAGCACAGACAGACGCTCCAGACGTCCTTCAGAGGAGACACGTCTCACT
>JABMDN010009652.1:0-14712 GCA_017165825.1 Hepsetus odoe
GCAATAACCATCTGGTTATTAAGCAAATTATTTGTAGCTCTTCACGGTAACTGCGGTTACTGTGGTTACTGGATTAACTGTGTTTACTGTATAATCTGTGGTAACTGTGGTTACAGTGGTAACCGCAGTTACTGTGGTTACCATGGTAACGTGGTTAGATCCCTTTTGGGATTTATTGCTTTGTGGGAGAACCCATCCCTGCGGATTTCTGTCTTGGTTGAGTCTGCAGGCCCGGGACTAGTCAAGAGTCAGTCCGTGTCCCACCTTTACTCGTTTACCATGCTGGTTGTAGTTTGAAATATTTTTTTCAGTTGAAATGAATATTTTGTTACTGATTTCCATCTCTAACTCTAATCCCCCCATTTCTTTTTCTGTTTTCTAGTCCAGTCCTGCAGCGTCCGCTGTTTGAACGGAGGCGCCTGTAATGACGATAGCTGTGTTTGTCAGAAGGGATACACAGGGATGCACTGTGGCCAGCGTGAGTATCTCACTCCTGCATATCTCTTACATTTGGGGGTCACGGTTCCTCAACTCGACTCCATTTGTTTTTCAAAGAATCTGCAGTGATTATTGTGCAAATCATCGATTGGCAGAACGTAAATCTTCACTTACGAAGGAAGCTGTTAGAACAGAATTTGATTTGAATCTGTTTTTGATCACTTCTATTGAGATTTTTTCAAATAATATTAAAAAATGTAACACAAGAGTGTTTTTATCTGATAGTAACAATGTTTTAGGGTAATGGGAAAAGTCTGGAGATGTTCAGGATTGTGATGCATGTGTGAAAGGGGCTTTACAGTGAGAAACACAGAATGAACATTTTTTTTTTTATTCATTTTTTCATTAAACAACTTAAGTCTCATTTTTTAGATATTTTTGAATCTTTGAAAAACTGTAAAGTCTAATTCTAATGGGGCTTCAAAGGTTTTTTTTGGTATATTTAGACTGAAAAGGGACTTGGTGCTGGGTACGTGACAACAAAAATGTAAATGTAGTATAAGATAAAGATATTTGGGTTAAAATGAAGGGAGTAAAAGGAAAAAAAAATACTTAGGTATATGTACATTTTTCTGAATACTCTACATAGGAGCAAAAAAAACGAAAAAAAATGGCACTTTTTACTTTTCACCTCGAGCTCTTTAGGCACCTTTTAACATTGTAACCCGCCAGTCTGATGACATTTTTCTATGAATTTCTGCAGATACAGTGCTGTAGGTTACGGAGGTTAAGCCATTACTCGCTCTGGACGATATGGTGCTCTGATAATGTGAACAAAAAAATAACAACATTTCTTTATTGATATTCTGCTCTAACTTGGCAGATATCTCCGAGGTGGCATAAACTTTTTGACTCTATCTTACCGTCCACTGGAGCTCCACACACACCACTGCATGCATGTATACACTTAATTCCAGTGCACACACAACAGAATTTATGTTATCAGTCATGGGAGTATGCAGGGGCTCGGTCTTGGAGACTCTGACCTCTGCCCTCACTCAGACGTTCATGTCCAGCATGTTATTAAACTTGTCATGCAGGGAAATATACAGTTTGTGTGGAACCTAACTCTAATGTACTTGGTCCACAGCTGTGTGTGAGAGCGGGTGTCAGAACGGCGGCCGCTGCATCGGGCCCAATAGATGTGCGTGTGTGTACGGATTCACTGGGCCACAGTGTGAGAGAGGTAAGCAAATGTGGGCACTAATGTAATTTACTGAAACACATTTTTCGTTCACTTTAGCCCACCCTGCTGTAGGCCTCCCCTAACACACAATAGCTCCCAGGCTGGGAACAAATGTCACACAACGGTCATACCACAGCATGCACTCAATGCCCTTTTCCTTTCATTTCTAAAGGCTTGCTTTCTTTTGGACTTTTGCAACAGTGTGAAAAGCATGTCTCAGTCCCAGGCGGAAAATGAAATATTTGCGTCAGACGTTCTTTTCCTTCTTCCCCAAAAACCCCCCAGTTGTGCCATGTCATGTTCTTCCACTGCTGATGGGAAAGCCACATTTTGAAAGTCACACATTGGCAGCCATATTAAGCACCCACGGAGCAGTGATGGGAACGGTACCTTGCTCAAGTGAACCTGAACATAACCTACTGCTCTGGGACTGGAGACCACAACCTTCCTATCCTGGTGCTTAGTCCCCCCCAGTCTCAAGGCCTCCACTGTATTGTGAGATTTGTGTTGCATTCTCTGTCATATGAGTCCAAACAGAATCTTTCAGACGTCACAGATTCACACCCCTACTTCAGTAAACATTGAGAAATAGGCCCCCTGTTATGGGTGTACACTGCATCCATCTTTCAATGGCTGCGTAGTGAAAGTGAAAGTGAAAAGTGAAAGTGAAAGTGACAACCCTTGTCATTGCGAGGTCACGGCACAGCACACATGAACCACAACGAAATTGGACCTCTGCATTTAACCCATACACACACGTGCAGCAGTGGGCAGCTATTGAAAGCGCCCGGGGAGCAGTGATGGGGACGGTACCTTGCTCAAGGGTACCTCAGGGCAACCCACTAGGGTGGGAATCGAACCCACAGTGGGGTAATATGAGCAAAAAATGCAGGATAACTTCCTGTGTGAGCGCTGGGACGCTCCAACGGGGTGAAATCCCAGGCTTGGCCTCAGTCGTGAGAAGACGACAAGCTTCAGAATCTTCCATCAGGCTCAGGGAATTCTGGGACTGAGCCTCTGACCATGTGACCCCCTGCTTACACACTTCACCCTCCTCTCTCTCTCTCTCTCTCTCTCTCTCTCTCTTTCACCCCTTCCTCCAGCAGCTTCTATAACTATAGGCTTGTTTTCTTGCAAAACAGAATGAGGGAGGGGGGCTGCATCTGGCAATAAATAAGGCCAGGTTGGAATGAAAAGGGTGCTCGTTTCTTCGTGGACATTTCCTGATGCAGAGTAAAGAGAAGAAAGAGAGGGAGGGAGGGAGGGTTAGGAGAAATGAAGTCCCCAGCTGTGTACACAAAACCAGGCCTGGGCAGGCCAGCACAAACAGTCTGCTCTCTAGACTGCGATTGGTGGCCATTGGACAACCCCCAACCCCCCTCCGGGACTCTTCCAGGCCTGGGACCCTGCAGGTACCCAGTGACCCTTTCTTAAGAGCTGACTCTCAGCTTTTGCTCTCTTCTCCTGCCTTGTGTCTTTTTCAACCATCACCACTTACATGTGCAGTGTTTACACAATGGGCAGGACATTTTAAGCCCAGTCTCTTAAAAAGTGTTGCTCATTAAATAAAACTTTTTATTATAGTTTGCATCAGAATGTGGCTGTTTTTACAGCTCACAGCGGAGGAACCAAACTTTCAAACCTCTATGTGCAGGGGGATGGTATCTTGTTCCTTTACAACTGCTCCCCATTGCCACTCAGATAACAGGGGCCTGCTGCTGGTCCAGTGGTGTACTCTCCTATTGGTCACAGGTTCAAATCCCACCTCTAGCACCACCACCACCATTGGGTTCCTGAGCAAAACCTTGAATCCAAGGTTGGTGAAAGGAGACTGTCCCTGTACTTAGGATATGTCAGGTGCTCTTGGTAAGAGCATCCGCTAAATGCTGTAAATCTAAATGTCTCCACCTGAGGCTCACTCACCACTAAGCAATGAGAAAAGCTTAGCAGGTCACAGACTCGGTCTATTTACTCGGCTGTGGTCCAGCTACGGACAGAGTGGGCCAAACACACATTAGTGGGTTTGCAGGAACAACCTTGTGCAGGAGAGTCTTGGCAATTGCATCAGTGGTGAGATGATGGAAAGCAAGGAGCACCTACTCTTTTGATCCCACACTCTGGAGCACTCTAGTTACTCTGGGATCGCTTGTCAAAAGAGGGAGATTAAAACAGAACACTTTTCAGGAACATGATTGGTGCACTGAAGCACTTCATCATCATCTTTTAGTGAACGCCTTCGGTTGTTGTTTACGAACGTGCACACTGGGAGTTGCGAGAGTGTCAAAGCCTCTAAAAGTTATGAATGGTTTGGAAGGCGAGAGCATCAAAATAAATTTGAGGGCCTTTAACTTCATGAAATGAGCTGTGATGCGATTTGGCCGCAGCCAATCAAAACGTAGAAGTGCTCTAGAAAGAGACAATGTAAGCTTTTGTTTCAAACCTTCGCTCTAAACTCAGAAGTGAAGTTAATCATCTCTTTCCCTCCAGTTTAAGCAGGAACGCAGTTAATTGTGTTTAAACTACAAGTTTATTTATTACTTGAACTTATGGTCAGAAGATTTGTCTAGCAAAAGCCACACATTTCCCTCAAAAATGAATACTGTACAATAGAAAAGCCCATGCATGCAGTCCAATAGATGGAATGCATTTGCACCATCTGCAGAAGAGTTCCTTGAGGAGAACAGCTTACTGTGTAGAGACCAGAGATCTGACCTAATTGATTTTCCTCACAGATTTATTTGAGTTCTGCATTACCACTTATGAAGAAGGCTGAAGAAAGAAAAGCGTGATTGCGCGCTGCTCTAGACGGTTATCTGAAACAGAGGGCAATTTCATGGGCATCTGCAAGACTCCGAATAGTCCCAGTGAAATAACAGAACCTCTGGATTAGCCCCAGGGCCATATAGATGCTATCCCTTATGGAGAGAAGGAAATCATGGCTTTCCAAGTGTAAGGTTGTCGATAAGAATCACAAAACGGCGAAGCAGAGGTTTGTGTAGATTAAGATGGCCAAAAGAACCCATGAACTTTTTTGAGCACTCTAGAAGTGTGAAAGAGAGATACGATCAGTGAGGAGAGGAGAGAAGTGAGGAGATCCTCTTAGACGTCCTCTAAATCACAAGGCCGTAAAAGCTGAAAGGCTGGTGCATTCAGGAAACATTAAAGTCTTGACGGGAAGGACCGAAGCTCTATATTTCCCTTCTTCTCATGAGGGGCCTCTCTCCTCGGGCCTGTGTGAATGGATCCATTCTTCTCCAAAGCAAGTGTCCTTAAACCTAGCAGCTGCCAAGTGTTCTAGAACTACTGTACTATATTTCCAGTACTCAAGAACCCAAAAGTGGTAGTGTTGGAGGTAGAATTTGAACATCTTGGTCCATAGGTGAGTCTCCTACCTGTAGACCACCACCACTCCTTGTCTTAACACAATGATGAACTCTGATATACTAGTATTTTAGTGTTCTAAAACTATACAATTCTAGTACTGTAAAAGTCTAGCACACTCCCTTTCTAGAGCTCTGACATTCTACAGCTTCATGAATCTAGATCTTCTGACATTATACTATTGTTTTATGAGTCTAGATCGCCTAATAATATATTTCAAGAGCAATGCATTTTACAACCTAGTAGGTCTAGAACTGTGGCATTTTAGAAATGTGGGATCGTACTAATTTAGAATTCTAGATTCTTTGGAAGTATTCTACTGTAGAGCTCAAGAAGTCAGGCATTCTCCTAACCCAGAGTTCTAGATCTCATTTCATGACTAGAGTGTTCTATTTCCACAGCCTTATATTTCTAGGTCCCTTGGCATTTTAGTTGGAGTTCTGAAACTCTGGCATTGTATTGATTTTGAACTCTAGAACTCTGGCACTGTGCAACTTTAGAACTGTAGAATCTGGCGTTCTTTTACCTTCGAATTCTACATCTCTTCCTTTATACTCCTGTAGAATTCTAGAACCCCTCCATTGTGGTACAAATGGTGCAAATTCTAGAATTCAGTACATTCCAGCTTTAACCATTCCAGAACCTACCAACTCTATTTTCCTTTGTTGTTTTTTTTTTTTGAGAACAGCACAAAATCCAGATCGACTCTGGGTTTATTTCTCTCTTCTGTTGTCCCTTCCCCCACTTCTGGAAAAGGGAGAGAAATGCTCAGTGTCTTCAGAATTAATTAATTCTTGCATTAATGCTGATTCTGAATCAGTCCACAGTAAGTCTCATCAAAGTGCAGATGACTTCCCAGTCCTTCGCTCTGGAGCACGTTTTTGGCAGCAGCTCAGCCTCTGCATGAGTATTAATTGCAGAGCTAGCCTGGGCCCCAAGGCTCAGCGTTCCAGACTAGATTAGCCGCCCATTCTTTCACTGGCCCAATTTTTCATCCCTGTGCAGTCTTTCATGACAGCTTATCACACTTGGCCCATTAGCATTGTGCATGATAAGGACGGTCAGAGTCACTGGAGTGTGTAGTGAACTAAATTTCCCACAATCAGATCACACTGTATGGCCTTATCTCAGCCTCATTACCCGTGTGAATTCCATACAGCAGAAGCCATTTTTTTGTTTGGTGTTGTTTCAAGCTATATCTTGTGATCGCCTCTAAAACAAGGACTTTGTCTAGCCTGAGACAGAGATCGTTGCAGAATGGGTTTGCAGCAGGGGCTGGAGGTGAATGGTTTTGATCATTTGAGCACCTTGAACTGTAATCAGTCAAAATTGCTTCCGAATGTTGTCTGCATACTCCTTTGTACGCCCTCCTTCCTTAAACTGTCTGGATTTTGAGTGGGCTTCTTTCTGGTAACGAGGTCCATACATATCTACGACATACTCTGTCGGCCAGTCAGTTGTTGTCAAGCCCAAGGCCTAATCTATCCTGCTAAAATGAACTTTTATTGGAGGTCCAGTCTTTAGTTTGGCCTGGCAACGCTTTGCTGTTGTTTTTTCAGCCATAAGCACACACAGACAGAACCATGCTGAACTTGGCTTGACGAGTTTGGAGCAGTTCTAGCAGCTTCTGAGCAAATCTGGCTGCCGCCCCCAGCCCCTGGAGCTGTGCTTCTCCAGCAGATCAAAAGAAAAAGGGTAGGCAGACTGAAGTAGGTCCTGCCAACGTTCTTCAGCCACCCAGATTCCTTCAGCATGAACAAGGCCCACCACTGATCCATCCATGTTCCAAACACGCGCCCAGTCTAGCAAGATCTCCAGCATCTTCTGTTTTTGTTTATGGAGGATTTTTACACCAACATATTTCTTCAACATATCTTCTTTGCTCTTTCGATGTTGTTTTTTAGACCTTTTTTCAGGACTCCAAGGCTCAGATGATTCAGTCTCTCTGGTTTCTCTCATGATGCAACATTTCAATTGGTTCTGAATCAGCCAGGATGGCAATGCAGAGAGAGTGAGACTGATGAATTGAGATGAACTGGGGAGTGGGATATGCATGGAAGCATCTGGGCTGGAGCTTGTTCCTCTAAAGTCACAGGCAGGCATTCTTAATCGAATCCAGATGTTAACAGAATGAGCCCGGCGGGTCGCCCCAGCTAGAAGACGACTCACATTCCAGCGCTCAAATCATACAGGAAAGATTGTCAGGTCAAGGGTGCACACGAGAGAGGAATGGAGAAGAAAAGGAGGGAGTGGAGAAAAGAGGAGAGAGTTCAGGAAAGAGGATAAAGACAGTGGGGGAGTTTTCTCCTCCTGCACTCTCTCCTCCTGTCTTCTTGACCTAGTTTCTTTTGTGCTTTTTTTCCCCTATGTGAAATTAATGTGATTTAACTTTCAGGGACTGCGACGGTTCCTTAGAGGTGCATTTATCCGTTTGTGGAATATTAAACCCAATGCATGTCTATGGATCTATACGTGACATTGCAAAATACTGTATATAAAGTGGATTTAAAGGCAACCACACTGTGTCAGAGCCAGAATTCTGCCTGTTGTCTTGGAGGCACCTTCAATGGGTTTTCAGTGATCGGACCAAACTTTGGTCAATGTGGCCACAGATGGATCCTGATCACATTAAATACCAGTATGCCAAGCTAGGGTTGCCATCTTACACTGTTGGCCAACAAAAACGTCCAAACCAAGAGTGAAAATGCTCATTTTCAGAGTAAATTGTTTGCATAAGTGGGTCAATTGATGAAGGAGTGGTGTGAGACATTTATGGTCTGTTTAGAAATGAAGGCAAGTGATCCAGAACGTTGTCCCACAATTAAGCAGTTTATTTTCTGCTGTGGACCAAAGCAATCTTACTTTAAGCCTCAAGATGCCCTAAATCTTTGTGTTCTAGTCTGGAGTTGCTGAGTTTAATTTCTCGGGATTGGCCGGATGTTACAGCACTGGTCAGTTTGTTTGATGTGTGAAGCTTCGTTAATGAGATTAAGCTCTAGCACCGAAACAAGGCTACGGAGGGAACCCCCCCGTCAGTTTTCATGCTTCGTTCGTTCGTTTCCTCACATCAAATTCCTCGTTGTCAAAACAGCAATGATACCTCGGCAGCTGCCCTGTCTGTTTAAAACTCAGTCGTCTCACTGCACATGTTTGTCATGGGAAAAGCCGTAACCGACAGTACCCGGTCATTTCTTTGCCATTATATAGTTATCTTATTATAGAAGCATGCAGGAGACCCACTGTGGGACTGTGTCCAGGCTGTGGTTTGGAATTAAAATGCACACACAAACACAAAAATGCACATACAGAGGGAGTGTGGTCATGATGGAGCTCTCAATCACTCCGTGATTCGATTATCGAGCTCATCTGACATATATCATGGATGTGTGATTGTGAATCACAGAATCCAATCAATGCATCTTTTGTAAAAGGTGGAATTATTGAACATGCTAGGAAAGACTTGATCGTGGGACAATGTCCCTGGCTGATAAAGCTATATAAATCTAAAGCGCTAACGCTCGCTTTGGGTCAGTAGGATGGTCCTCCATTTCTCCACCACTTGTGATGTTAGCAAGTGACACAATTATGGAATATACATGTGATTAAACACACACCTCTGAATTTAACCATCCTTTAAACACACCAGTAGCAGTGAACTGCAAATATGCCCCAAGGGGGCAATTATGAGGTTAAGTGCCTTACCCTTGCACTTTAGCGTTTAGTGTTTTTCACCCCACATTTGTCCTGTTGGTCCTTGTCTCTGACTAGAAGGCCACAGATGCCCACAAGTTAGTGTTAGTGTTCTCCTCCAAGCGTGTTGAGCTCTGCAGTAGTGTTGTTTTAGTATATTGAGGATGTGTTTTAGAAGGAAACACTTGAGAGAGTCCAGTGTCCAAGCAGTGTCCACTACGTTAGAGTGAAATATACGCATAGAGAATGGAGAACATTGAAAAAAACATTCATTCATATATTCTTGCGATAATTTGCATACTTCTTTCCTTTCATTATCATGCAACATATGCATATTTGACTGTGTTCTGATTGAACTTAAGGACCAGCCCAATAAATTTTTGAAGTACTAAAATAAATCTACCACTATTCATAAACTGGGGTGAGTTACTGGTTAGGGACTCAGCTGCAGGATCGGAAGTTCATGGGTTCGAATCCCACACCAACCCTGAGGTACCCTTGAGCAAGGTACCATTCCCATCACTGCTCCCTGGGCACTGGATATAGCTACTCTGTGCTGCACTTTTCTCTCTGCTGCTGTGTTTAACAATGGCTTTCACTTTCACTTTCACTTTGCACCAGTGTGCCTATGATTTAAGGGGAAACCAGACACTGAAAAATTCCTCTACTGACCTCACTTCTCTTTGACAGACTACCGCACTGGGCCATGCTTTACTCAGGTCAGTAACCAGATGTGCCAGGGTCAGCTGAGTGGCATCGTGTGCACCAAGACACTGTGCTGCGCCACCATTGGTCGGGCCTGGGGTCACCCATGTGAGATGTGTCCTGCCCAGCCGCACCCCTGCCGTCGAGGGTTCATCCCCAACATCCGCAGCGGAGCCTGTCAAGGTTAGTCCTCCATCCGTAACTCTGCGTTCTTATGTCCTTTAATGAACAGTCCCCGTCCTGATCATCTGCTCCTGTTTCTTCACTGCTTCATGCTTTAAGTTAGACGCTTTGTTCTGCTTGAAGGTTCAGACGTAGATCACTGTGCGAATTAGCCAACACAGAACTATCAAACTGCTCAGGTACAGAGACTGGACTGAACATGAGAGACAACAACACTGTCCTTCAGGAAGATCTGGAGAACTGCTCAGGTACAGAGACTGGACTGAAAATGAGAAACAAAAAATTTGTCCTTTAGTCTGGAGAACTGTTCCTCAACAACACATTAAAAATACAAAAATGCAGGATCTTCAGAAGCAGAATATGAAGACATGAGGGGCTCAAAACTTGCACAGTATTTTTGTGTTTCTGTTTCTGCTTGCTGGTTGGTTAATTGGTTTATCTTTGTTCCTTAAACCCAGATAAACCAATTAACTCTCTTACAGTCATGTAAAAGTACATGTCAGTGCTCATTTTCTTAAACTGCAACTGTGGATAGATTCAAGGCTTTGTGAGATAACCCAGACTAGAATCAATCACAAATGGTTTTAATCTTTTATTCCAAACTTATTGAAAACCAAATGCTAGTATGAAACTGAGATTAAATTAATGCTTGCATATAATTACAGGAAGTCAACTGAAAAGGAGAATAAAAGCTTATAAAGCTAAAAAACTTTAGTTTTTATCATTGATATTATAACTTGCTATTAATTACTATCAATTTGTGCCATAAATGATTAAAATTCAGTATGATCTGTTAGACTGATGAGCATAATTGTTCTTAAATGTAACATAATCTTACGCTCTCAGAGATGCAGTAATCTTACCAGACGTATAAAACCTTTGGGTTTATGGATTTTAGATAGTTTTGAAGAGACAGATTTGTTTCTATGGGAGATCTCCATCCTGACATCACACTCATGTGATGATCACATCCAGCGTAAAGCCAGTTTTGGGTTCGTACACAAACTGAGGAAAGTGCACATTTTTCAGTGTATCAGCCCAGTGTGAGGCTCAATTTCTTCAAATCAGCTGAACGACAGAACATTCTTTCAGTGTCCTTCCAGTGTTTTGTTGGGAAGTTGCTACAACGAGCAAAAATGGACATACCAGCCACTGACACCTCGTAAGAGGCTTTAGAAACACCATAATGAAAACTCTGCACGGCAGAAGAGAGTGCGAGATAAAGACATAAAGAGAGAGAGAGATGTGAACTGAGTTTAACCTCGACCACATCAACATTCCAGGGAGCGTCTGTGCAAATAGCCGTCGCCCTTCCTTGGTGTCTGGCCCGGCGACCAACCAGACTAAGCAGTGAGGCTGTATCAATATATGACACCACACAGCCGTGACCTCTCCAAGGTAAACAGTCCCTTCTGTGCTCCAAATCTGAGCTTCTCCCCTTTAATCTGCTCTCTGGCGTTGTGTGTTTAGTAGGGAAGGGCGTGGTTATTCAAATATCCTGAAGTTATTCTAGTTAAACTCCATTAATGCTACAGAAAAATGCAAAAAAGTGTGTATATATATAAACTAAAAAGTGGAAAAAACATAGGATCATATCAAAGAATGCATAGTAAATGCAAATTAAAGAAACACATTTCACAACATAATAAAATGACCCTACAAATTGATACTATATATAGTGTTAAATATAGTATCAATATATAATTAGACAGAAATCCCCATAATATATAATTTTAGAAAATATAAATAGTGAAAAAACATAGGATCATAACAAAGAATGCAAAGTAAATGCAAATGAAAGAAACACATTTAATAAGATAATAAAATAATCCAGCATACTGAGTGCCATAAAGGGTGCAGGGCTTAAAAAGTAAAGGAAATCCAGAAGACGAGCTTAGTGTCTGAAAAAATAAAGTGAAATCTTAGTTTATGTGCCATTTTTTATTTTGAGATTGTTCTAAGACTGTTTGCTCATTTCTGCAGTTTCACTTTGTTATGGGCTTCAGTCAGTACAACTCGAGAAAGAGCGTGTTATTTGGTTAAAGATCTTGGAAAAACCGAACGCAGGAATGGCGGTTTACTTTACCATCTGCAAATCCTTCCTCCAAAAAAAGTAGTTCCTTATTGCGTTACAGAGGTGTGAATATTCGGCTGACCTCAGCTTATTTTATTTAATGTGTTTATTTTATTATTGAATTAATTTATTTATTGCTCACAATTAGAAAATCCTGCATATAAGAAAAGGTTATTTTTCACCAGCAAGTTTTCTTTATACGTAGTTTCTATGTATATAGTTCTGTTTACGTTTATTCATTTTATGAAGGGAGGCGTCACAATGTTAACGCTTCAGTGATAAACAGAATCGGAGTCGTAGTCTGTTCATTTCGGCCAAACTCGTTTGAAAAGCTCTCTGAGGGCAACGACAGGAATGTCGTGTAGGCCTGGGGTCACACTTTTCTTCAGAATCAGAAGAAAAACGACCTGCAGCTCTAACGTTATCTAACGTTAATTACCTGGGAAGGTAGAGCATTAGGGAGGATTTACTGTCGAGAAAAGCCAGACGTTACATTAGAGCCGATGCTCAGTGGTGTGAGACGGCTATTGTGCTTTCATAAAACCATAAAAACAGGTCAAATCAGTCTTTAAATGAACTAAATTCATTCCCTTATCAACCTTACAATCAGATGTGTTTCAATGACTGGAATCAAGCTTCATCCCACATGAAAAATCGGAACCCAATCAATCAACTCAGCATCAGGTACAGATCACCCTTGGCGATAAGCGTTCAGTTTTATTTGTTTTATTGATGAAAAATAAACCACTCCACCTCAGATGTTTAAAATGTGGTTGCAGAAATGGTTAAAAGCCCATCCTCGGGGTCTATATGCCTCGTCGAGGGTTGCCAGGTCTTAGACGATGTGCAGCTTTGTAGTGCAGAGATGGAGACGGATAGGGACACGTTTGTCTGGACATGTTGGGCTCGTGCCCTGAAGGCATTAATGACACGGCAAAAACGACAAAAGCGTCCATCACTGTGGGCTAATTTGAAGGATTTAGGTGCAGTTCAGTGATCAAAAGAGAAGATAACCTGCAGCTTAAGCCCAGAGAGCAGAGATCACTTCACTCTCAGAGCTTCCTTCCACCTCGCTGCTCCCTCTGCTCTGCTTTTAAATTTCAGATTTCAGTGGCATCTTTCAAACTCAAACCTTTGAACCAGATTTCTCATCTTTTTTAACCTTTCTCTGGTGCGTCAGACGTAAAGTAGATCCCACGACTGGGGATTTCCAGCCATAAATATCTGTGTATAATGTATTTTTGGGAGAAAATCTTTCAGAATACTTCGGAAATTCCTTTTCCAAGTGTGAGGGAGGGGGGAATTGGTGCACAGATGTGGGATACTGATATCCAGCCTTTTTCCTTTAATTATCTTTTGATAAAACCATCGCTGGTTTAAAAAATCTAAAATTTGCACATTTAACTGCATTATAAAGAAACGTAAAAAAAACCAAACATTTCTCTAAACTTGAAAAGGAGGGAGAAGGAGAAGAATGAAAGCATTTTAGCGTGTTATTCATTAACGTAAACCTCTAGAGAGGCTTTATCATCAAATCGGTGGTGTGAAATAGCTACAAAATCTCATCATCAGTTTTTTTTTTTTACGAGCTAGTTTTTGCCGATACTGATTTGATTTTGATATCATGCATCCCTAATAGATGCCTTTTCCTTTCCAAATGTTCAACAATTCATGTGTTTTCTTGTTAGCAAGTGTTTTATTATTTAAATAAATAAATAATGTGAATAAAATAGCCAACCACAGGCTCCACTGGTCCTTGGGGACTGATAACTGAATTACCATGGCAACAGCCCCCAATAATAGGGATTAAAAATTTAATCGATTCTTTTTTAAATTGTGCAAACCAAATCGAGGCAACTGTTATTCTGAACGACTCATCTTCACTGATTCGGTTTCTCATAGTTTGTTTCCTGTTGGATGGACTTTTCACTCAGATAGCCAATCAAAACAACGTATGAAAATATAATGACTCATATGCAGATATTCAGCCCCTTTGGCTTCAGTTAGAAGTGACTGAGTTTCCTAATCTTTTCTAAGTAAAGGCCGACTCATCAAAACGTTACTCAAACTCTCAGGCTGAAAAATCCCAGAATATTCCTTTGAAGTCCGTCAGATTCCAGTGGCTCCTTTCTATTCAAACACTTGGACTCCTCAGGATCAGATCATAGAGACAGTCTGGCCTCCAACCCAGGAGGAGTCTACCTGGCTCGAGTACAAAGGACACACACACACACACACACACACACACACACACACACACACACACACACACACACTCCAAGCTGGAGTATTGCCCTCTGAGCATCAGGCTTGCCCAGTCTGCCTGTGTCACTGGGCAAATTATATTTTAGGGCTATTGTGGAGAGAGAGAGAGAGAGAGAAAGAGAGAGAGAGAGAGAGAGGGAGAGAGAGAGAGAGAGAGAGAGAGAGCTCTCTGATGTGGTGAGGGGTCTGATTGAAAACAGACTTAACAACTGCAGTCTGGGAGTTTACAGCACACCAGGGGACTAGAATGCAAAAGAGATGCAGAAAGAGAGAGAAAGAGAGAGTGAAAATATGATGAGGTGATTGAGACAGAGTGAGAGAGAGAATGAATCTCACTGTGTTTACTGTGTTTGCTTCGGGCAATGAACTTTCTGAATGAGGGAGAGGAAGATGTGATAGTGAAAGGGAAATTGAGGGAGGAAGAGAAAAGTGGAACACTGGAGAAAAGAGAGTGAGATTAAAGAAGGACTGTAAAAGAAACTGACCTTAGAATGGAATGAAAGAAATGGATGGAGGGAGAGAAAGGAAGGAGGAAGAAAGAGCAAGTGAAATAGAGTGAAAAAGAGAAGGAAATGATGGGGAAAGTGAGTGGAACACAAAAGGGTGTGTGTGTGAGAGAGAGCGAGATAAAGAGAGAGTGAGTGAGAGAGAGAGAGAGAGTGAGTGAGAGAGAGAGAGCGAGAGAGAGTGAGAGAGAGAGAGAGAGAGAGATACTGTGTTGAGAGAGAGA
>JABMDN010009658.1:0-10130 GCA_017165825.1 Hepsetus odoe
CATTACCCACGTGAGCATTGAAGTCCCCCAGCAGAACGATGGAGTCACCAGGAGGGACGCTCTCTAGCGCCCCCTCCAGAGACCCCAGAAAGGGTGGGTAGTCCAGAATGCTGTTTGGCGCATAAGCGCAGACAACACTAAGGACCCGTCCCCCGACCCGAAGGCGGAGGGCCGCCACCCTCTCATCTACCGGGGTAAACCCCAATGTACTGGCGCCAAGCCGTGGGGCAATAAGTATGCCCACACCTGCTCGGCGCCTCTCACCGGTGGCAACTCCAGAGTGGAAAAGAGTCCAGCCCCTCTCAAGGAGACTAGTTCCAGAGTCCAAGCTGTGCGTCGAGGTGAGTCCAACTATATCTAGCTGGAACTGCTCAACCTCGCGCACTAGCTCAGGCTCCTTCCCCACCAGAGAGGTGACGTTCCACGTCCCTAGAGCCAGCTTCTGCAGCCGAGGATCGGACCGCCAAGGCCCCCGTTTTCGGCCACCGCCCAACTCACAACGCACCCGACCTCTTTGGCCCCTCCCACAGGTGGTGAGCCCATGGGAAGGGGGACCCACGTTGCCTCTTCGGGCTAGGCCAGGCCGGGCCCCATGGGTGAAGGCCCGACCACCAGGCGCTCGCCAGCGGGCCCCACCTCCAGGCCTGGCTCCAGAGGGAGGCCCCGGTGACCCACGTCCGGGCGAGGTAAAACGTCTTCCAAAGTTTTTGTCCATCATCAGAGGTCCTCTGAACCGCTCTTTGTCTCTTCCCTCACCTAGGACCTGTTTGCCTTGGGTGCCCCTACCAGGGGCATAAAGCCCCGGACAACATAGCTCCCAGGATCATTGGGACACGCAAACCCCTCCACCACGATAAGGTGGTGGTTCAAGGAGGGGCATGTAAAAACCATAAACTGGAATTTAAATGTAAACTTTCATGTTGGGATTATATTCTGCAAGAATAACATTAAAATACAGCAAATTAATCTAACTTTATCAACATGCTCAAATTTTGCTCTTAATCTGAATTGTTTTGATTGTGAACCAAACAGTTGCAAAGCAATGTGAAAGATATAAATACCAGACCTACCAGATAAACATAATAAATAAAAATATCAGTCCTTGGCTATTTATGGGATATAAATATTAAATAGTTCTTTGGATCATGTATTTTTATTGGTTTTGAGCAGCTGGACTTGGATCTGCTAAGTACAGATTTTGAGAAGTTGGAATTAATCTTCATCTTCTTTTTCTTTCGGCTGCACCCGTTTAGGGGTCGCCACAGCGGATCAACCGTCTCCATTTCTTCCGGTCATCTGCATCTTCCTCCTTCAAACCGACCACCTGCATGTCTTCTCTCACCACGTCCATAAACCTCCTCTTTGGTCTTCCTCTTCTCCTCTTTCCTGGCAGCTCCATCTTCAACATCCTCCTCCCGATATAATCCTCGTCTCTCCTCTGGACATGTCCAAACCTACGCAACCTTTCTTCTCTAACTTTGTCTCCAAATCAGCTAACCTGATCTGTCCCTCTAATCTATTAATTTCTAATCCTGTCCATCCTCGTCACACCCAACAAAAATCTCAGCTCCTTTAACTCTGACACCTCCAGCTCCACCTCCTGTCTGTCAGTGCCACCGTCTCCAACCCATACAACATAGCTAGTCTCACTACTGTCCTGTAAACCTTCCCTTTTACTGGTACCGTCTGTCACAAATCACTCCAGTCACTCTTCTCCACCCATTCCAACCTGCCTGCACTCTCTTCTTCTCTGTTCCACACTCGCTGTTACTCTGAACTGTTGATCCCAAGTATTTAAACTCCATCCATCCATCCATTATCTGCCGCTTGTCCCAAATGGGGTCGCGGGGGAGTGCCGGTGTCCAGTGCTGGTGTCCAACCCAGCGCACACAGGGCGAGGACGGGGGACGCACCCTGGACAGGTCGCCAGCCCAGGGGACGGGGACAGCACCTTGCCCAAGGGCACCTCAGGGCAACCTATTGGGAAGGGGTTCGAACCCCCAATCCTCTGATCACGCCAACGCCCTAACCACTAGGCCACCACTGCCCCGTATTTAAACTCCTCCACCTTTGTTACCTCTACTCCCTCCATCCTAACCACTCCACTTTCCTCCCTTCATGTATTCTGTCTTTGACCTACTCACTTTCATTCCTCTCCTCTCTAGAGCACATCTCCATCTCTCCAGGTGCGGTGCGTTAGAGCAGAAGAAACACCAGAATGAACTCTTTGAGTTCTCTTTGAATGGAATCTACTGCTACACCTAGAAGTCCCTTTTTTCTCTTTTGCATTTCTGCTCTCCCTGGTTGGGGGCGCAGACACAGAAGCCATGCTTTCCGGGGCTGGCGCAGACTCACACTCGGAAGCTCCACTCCGAGGCAGATGCAGACTCGGTATGTTCTTTGTCTGAAGTTCAGTTATTTCACTTTTTGACTGTAACTGTGTTTGGGTGTTTTAGGTGTGCTGGGTAAAGAGGAGTGGAGTGTGACTTACACTGCTGAACGTGTTTGTGCTCTGAAAGGATCATCAGTTGATCTCTCCTGCTCTTATAAATACCCTGAAGGACACACAGTGACTAAATCAGTGTGGTTCATTAAAGAACAGACTGCTGATGAACCTGTGGATGTGAGAGAGGAGGAGGAGTATCAGGGACGAGTGCAGTTCATACAGATCTCCCAGAATGAGTGTAGTGTGAGAATCACTGACCTGAGAGAGAGTGATGCTCAAACATACAGATTCAGATTCCATGCTGATGGAGACAAATACACTGGACAACCTGGAGTCACTCTGTCTGTCACAGGTAAAGCTGCATAATGTAAATAAATGTAGTGACTATAAGAATATTCTACAGATGAAAATGACACTAAACCTTTTCAATTCTGCTGCAGATCTGAAGGTTACAGTGTCAAACACACACAGTGGAAGAAAGACACTGATCTGTAGCAGCTCCTGCACTCTGTCTAATAAACCCACTTACATCTGGTACAAGAATGGACAGACTGTATCTGACCAGCACAAGAATAAACTGAGTGTCAGTGGTGTGGATGGAGGGAGCTACTCCTGCGCTGTAAGAGGACATGAGGAGCTCCGATCTCCTGCTGTCTGTAAGAACATCATTTTGAACTTTTACTCACTGACATCATCTCACTTACAATCCTGTTCGCACCATTTTTGCTGTAACTCAGTTTGTATGTTAAAAGTGATTGTTTGTAAGGCTTGGGTGGTGTAGGACGGACATATGTACAAAGCTGGGAGTCTCATACTGAACTTTATTCAACATAACTATGTACAAAGATCTCAGAAAATACTACTATACCAAAGCTAACCAGAGTGATAGTAACTACTTGAATGACCAACACTCTGCTCTGACTCATTGGAAGTTATAAACCCTTTGCCAATGAGACACACCTGACATACTTGATGAGACAGCAGGTGTGCGCAGTCATAGCACCGCCAACCGTGACAGAAGCCCCCTCTCAAACTTACCTTTGCCCCATTTGTAGATGGGCCTTTGAAGGGAGGGCAAACAAAACCCAATCACTACAAACTTAAACAGCCCCCTTAATGGGGCACATGTGGGCAACACACAGTCACAAGGGGGCTTCGGCCTTGCCACAGCCATGTGCAGGGCTGCAGGCAGCAGTGAGGGGTACCCCAATTGCCCTGTCCATATAGTCCAACAGGCTCCACCCCCCCAAGTAGGTCGCAGATACAGGCAGCAAAGAAGCCCCGCCCTCCTCGGCAGGCTCATCAGTCACAGTAAAAGATGTCCCACCCTCCTTTGAGGGGTTATAAGCCGGGCACCACGAAGCAAAGGAGCCTGCTCTCCGTGGCATACGCAGAAGCCAGTCTCAGAAGCCCTGCCCTCTAGGGTGGGCGCGGCAACCAGAGTCCAGAAGTCCTGCTCTCCAAGGCTGGTGTAGGCTCAGATTCGAAGGCCCTGCTCTCCATGGCGGGTGCAGAAACTGGCAAAGAAGCCCTGCCCTCTGGGGCTGGCACAGATGCAGACTTATAAGCCCCACTCTCCGTGGTGGGCGCAGACCCAGATTAAGAAGCCCCACTCTCCTTTGTGGCTGGCGCAAGCTCAGACTCGAAAGCTGCACTCCGAGGCTGGTGCAGACTCAGTATGTTCTTTGTCTGAAGTTCAGTCATTTCTGTAAGGCTTGGGTGGTGTGGGCTGGGCATATGCATGTAGCCAGGAGACTCATAATGAACTTTATTAAACATAACTACAGTACTGTGCAAAAGTTTTAAGCAGGTGTGAAAAAATGCAGTAAACAAAGAATGCTTTCAGAAATATAAATAATGATTGTTTATTTTGATCAGTGTACAAAATGCAAAGTGAGCGAACAAAAGAAAAATCTAAATCAAATCAATATTTGGCGTTACTACCTTTTGCCTTCAAACCATTCTTCTAGGTACACTTGCACAAAGCCAGGGATTTTGTAGGATTATAGTCAGTGTATGATCAACCAATTTTACCAAACAGGTGCTGAAGATCATCAATGTCACACGGAGGTTGAAACACAGTCATGTTTTGAACAACCTACCAGCCGAGTTCCTTCAAAAGCTGTGTGCAAGTGTACCTAGAAGAATTGATGCTGTTTTGAAGTGTGGTCTTTTGTTCAATCACTGCATTTTGTTGATTGATGAAAATAAATGATTAACACTTCCATTTTTGAAAGAATTCTTTATTACAGCATTTTTTCACACCTGCCTAAAACTTTTGCACAGTACTGTATATCTCAGAAAACACTGCTATACCAAAGCTAACCAGAGTGATAGTAGCAACTTGACTTGACAGAGCGCCACCAGCCATGACATTGTTCTCCAGTATTATGTTTTTCCCAGTTATTAAATTTACACACAATAGAAACATTAATCCAGAAGATGACTCTTCGTGGTGGGCGCAGACTCAGAATCCCGGCCCTTTGAGGCTGGCACAGACTCAGACTCGTAAGCCCCACTCTTCGTGGCAGGTCAAGAAACCAGCGAAAAATCGCTAAATTCCAGGGCTGGTGCAGACCCAGACTCAGAAGCTCCCCTATTCATAGTGGGCGCAGTTTCAGAAGCCCCAATTTCCACTGCAGATGCAGTTTCAGAAACCCTGCTCTCCCTGGTGGGTGCAGACACAGAAGCCATGCTTTCCGGGGCTGGCGCAGACTCCGACTCGGAAGCTCCACTCTGAGGCGGGTGCAGACTCAGTATGTTCTTTGTCTGAGATTCAATCATTTCACTTCCTGACTGTAACTGTGTTTGGGTGTTTCAGGTGTGCTGGGTAAAGAGTGCTGGAGTGTAACTTACACCGCTGAACGTGTTTGTGCTCTGAAAGGATCATCAGTTGATCTCTCCTGCTCTTTTAAATACCCTGATGGACACACAGTGACTAAATCAGTGTGGTTCATTGAAGAACTGACTCATGATGAACCTACAGATGTGAGAGAGGAGGAGGAGTATCAGGGACGAGTGCAGTTCATACAGATCTCCCAGAATGAGAGTAGTGTGAGAATCAGTGACCTGAGAGAGAGTGATGCTCAAACATACAGATTCAGATTCCACACTGATGGAGACAAATACACTGGACAACTTGGAGTCACTCTGTCTGTCACAGGTAGAGCTGCATAATGTAAATAAATGTAGTGACTATAAGAATATTCTACAGATGAAAATGACACTAAACCTTGTTTCAATTCTGCTGCAGATCTGAAGGTTACAGTGTCAAACACACACAGTGGAGGAAACACACTGATCTGTAGCAGCTCCTGCACTCTGTCTAATAAACCCACTTACATCTGGTACAAGAACGGACAGACTGTATCTGACCAGCACAAGAATAAACTGAGTGTCAGGGGTGTGGATGGAGGGAGCTACTCCTGCACTGTAAGAGGACATGAGGAGCTCTGATCTCCTGATGTCTGTAAGAGCATAATTTTAATTAATTGGATGGATATTAATTGGATAAAAGGCTAATTGAAAAAAAGCCACCCACATTGTATTTACACTCACTCCATGCACTTCAAGGTGGTTCAAAGTGAAAATAAAAAGAAAACTCCTGGGTGCAAACAGCACAAGTTGATCAGTGGTGTCCAGTGTGTGACTAGTAAGAAGTAACACCGGCCTACTCAGCAAATATTTACCTGTGGTTTGTAATTGTGTCATTTGTTTAGTCTGTAGTGTTTCAGTGTTTTACTTTTATTCCTGTTAAAAGCACTTTGATATTTTAAATCTGAAATTAAAAAGTTCTATAAAATATAGACTGGCGGAGATGGTAAGAGTGGTTTTGGGTACTTTATGACTTAGAGCTGTACATTTTGGGCTCCAAACATGTCTTTGCTGATCAACTACATAAGATGGTCTTTGCTCCTAAGTTATTTCTTCAGAGAACCATCTAAGGACTTAGAAACCCTACTCTCCGTGGTGGGCGCAGACTCAGAATCCCGGCCCTTTGGGGGCTGGTGCAGCCTTAGACTCGTAAGCCCCAGTCTTCGTGGCAGGTCCAGAAACCAGCAAAAAATCCCTGCCTTCCAGGGCTGGTGCAGACCCAGACTCAGAAGCTCCACTATTCATAATGGGCGCAGTTTCAGAAGCCCCACTTTCCATTGCACACGCAGTTTCAGAAGCTCTGCTCTCCCTGGTGGGTGCAGACATAGAAGCCATGCTTTCCAGGGCTGTCGCAGACTTAGACTCGGAAGCTCCACTCTGAGGCGGGTGCAGACTCGGTATGTTCTTTGTCTGAGATTCAGTCATTTCACTTCCTGACTGTAACTGTGTTTGGGTGTTTCAGGTGTGCTGGGTAAAGAGTGTTGGAGGGTAACTTACACTGCTGAACGTGTTTGTGCTCTGAAAGGATCATCAGTTGATCTCTCCTGCTCTTATAAATACCCTGATGGACACACAGTGACTAAATCAGTGTGGTTCATTAAAGAGCAGACTGGTGATGAACCTGCAGATATGAGAGAGGAGGAGGAGTATCAGGGACGAGTGCAGTTCATACAGATCTCCCAGAATGAGTGTAGTGTGAGAATCACTGACCTGAGAGAGAGTGATGCTCAAACATACAGATTCAGATTCCACGCTGATGGAGATAAATACACTGGAGAACCTGGAGTCACTCTGTCTGTCACAGGTAGAGCTGCATAATGTAAATAAATGCAGTGACTATAAGAATATTCTACAGATGAAAATGACACTAAACCTTGTTTCAATTCTGCTGCAGGTCTGAAGGTTACAGTGTCAAACACACACAGTGGAGGAAAGACACTGATCTGTAGCAGCTCCTGCACTCTGTCTAATAAACCCACTTACATCTGGTACAAGAACGGACAGACTGTATCTGACCAGCACAAGAATAAACTGAGTGTCAGGGGTGTGGATGGAGGGAGCTACTCCTGCGCTGTAAGAGGACACAAGGAGCTTCAATCTCCTGCTGTTTGTAAGAGCATAATTTTAATTAATTGGATGGATATTAATTGGATAGAAGGCTAATTGAAAGAAAACCCACCCAAATTGTATTTACACTGACTCCATGCACTTCAAGGTGGTTCAGAGTGAAAATAAAAAGAAAACTCCTGGTTTTTAAGTTGTGCAAACAGCACAAGTTGATCAGATGTGTCCAGTGTGTGAAAAGTAATAAGTAACACCGGCCTACTCAGCAGATATTTACCTGTGGTTTGTAATTGTGTCATTTGTTTAGTCTGTAGTGTTTCAGTGTTTTACTTTTATTCCTGTGTTAAACACTTTGATATTTTAAATCTAAAATGAAAAGTTCTATAAAATACAGCCTGGTGGAAATGGTCAGAGTGGTTTGTGGTACTTTATGACTTAGAGCTGTACATTTTGGTCTCCAAACATGTCTTGGCTGATCGACTATATAAGATGGTCTTTACTGCTGTTAGTTCTTCAGAGAACCCTCTAAGAACAGTTTTAGAGAGGACTGTACACTGTTGCTCCAAACACTGTTATTGTAGGTGCAGTTAAGGCTGGTCAAAGAGATTTGTGTTCACATGAAGCCATATGTAACAAAAACAGCTGCACTTTTAAACACATTCACTATGAAAATACCTCAAAAATCAAAAGCAGAAATAATTCAAACAGTTAAACTAATTAAATTATAGAGTTTTTCTTCAAAAAGAAGAAAACGGTTGTGCTGTGCAGTAACACTTTGATAAGCAAGCTGGCTTCCAGCTGGGAGTAAAGGTTAGTCTGGTCTTAGTGAAAATGCAGATCTTGTTCCCTGAGAACTTGAATTATTCCCCTTCTGGAAAAAGACCACTTTATCAAAGTGCACTGCAGTAAATGACAGGAATGACATGAAAAAATATAAGTCAAATTTTGATGAGAACCTGCCCTTTTTATCCAACATTAGGTATTTCAGCCCCTGTAATAAATGTTTTGTCTTTAACTTATTTTTACATATTAAAAAGTTTGACAAATCTTGTTTATTTATATTGTTAGCAGCACTTTTGTTAGTAACAGTTTCAGACCCATTACTATGTAATTCAGTTTAATTCTGTTGGTAGAAAGTCCTCGTTGCCTTTTCTTCCCTTTGTTTTCTAAGCTTGATGAGTTTAGTGATGAGTTTACTCTCTGGTTTGCTCAGATCCTCCCAGACCGCCGTCTGTATCTGAGAGTGTGTCTCGAGATTTTGTCATGCTGGTGTGTGTCAGTGATTCCAACCCTGCCAGCTCTTACACCTGGTACAAGAAGACAGGAAGTGATGTCATACTGATTGGAAACGGCAGCACTTTAACTTTATCCAGAGGAGACGCTGGACTTTTCTTCTGTAAAGCAGAGAATGAGTTTGGATCACACAGATCAGCAGAGTGGTCGTTTCCATCAGGTTTGTTATTCATTCAGTTGATTCTCTTCTTGCTGTTTGCAGTGGATTCAGAAAGACTGTCTGGAATCATCAGTTTTCAGGGCAGTTTGATGAGATCTCCTCTTTGTTTCCACTGCAAGATTTCTGTGATCTTCTCCACATCTTTCTGACATGTTAACGTCTCTTCAATGATACAGATCACACAGCAGTGAAAATCGCAGCTTCTGGAGTCGCCGTGGTTCTGCTTCTGACCTTCATCACTGTGTTTTTATGGATGAGGTGAGAAACTGAAACCACATTTAAAATGTTCACATCCTCCGTGTGTGTTTCCCATAATAAACCCAAATGTCTTGGCAATTTCAAAGAATTTTTTTCAGAAACTGGGATAGTTTCAACAAAGGGAAGTGAAAGTGACTGTTTATTTGTCATTGTAATTACACATCAGCACAGCACACAGTGAACCACAATAAATGTTTATCTTCATTGGACCAACCACTGAAGTGCAGCCGTGCTCTTCAATATCCAACATCACTGAGCAGTGATGGGGACAGTTCATTGCTCAAAGGTAATTCAGGGTAACATACTGGTCCAGGACTCAAACCTACGACCCACCAATCATGGGGCCCTCATCCCAACCAGTAGACCATCACTGCATTACTAAAAAAAAAACATGTTTGACCTGCACTAAGCCCATAGCTGAAGAAAACCAGCATTCACACTTTTTATTAATTCCCCACTGATTATTGTAACTCCATTTACGAGAACTAGACTGAACTTATGTTTTAACCTAATCTAGCATAAAGACCTTCTTGCTCTCCTTTGTTTTTAGGTGTGACACATAAAATGTTTAAATATAACAAACAATTTATCAGCAATTAAAAGCAATTGCACCATATTGGTTAAACATCAGGGTTTGCTTTTACTCTGAAATTAGCTGAAGACATTCTAAGACATTCTGACATTTTCAGCTGTCCATCACTATAGATATCTGTACCATGTGCTGAATCAGATCTTAATCAAACCTCAACTGGGAGCTTTTAATGTTTTATTGATGTTCTCAGGAAGAAGAGAAAAGCAGAGAGAGACACACATAATCAGGTACTGAGAGAGGAGTTCACTCTCTTTCTCTGTACATCCTCCAATAAAGCTGCTCCTGAATAAAGACTGAAGTGTTTCCTCTTCTTTCTCTAAAAGTCTCCAAATCCAGCAGACGACACATACACAGCTCTGAACCCCAGATCCACGTCCTCAGACTACGACACTCTGCAGGTGTGTGTGTGTGTGTGTGTGTGTGTGTGTGTGTGTGTGTGTGTG
>JABMDN010009687.1:0-11209 GCA_017165825.1 Hepsetus odoe
CCCTCACTCGTGAACAAGATCCCGAGACACTTAAACTCCTCCACTTGCGGCAGGAGCTCACTCCCAACCCTGAGAGGGCATTCCACCCTTTTCCGACTGAGAACCATGGCCTCAGATTTGGAGGTGCTGATTCTTATCCCAGCCGCTTCACACTCGGCTGCGAACCGATCCAGTGAGAGCTGAAGGTCGCGGCCTGATGAAACCAACAGGACAACGTCATCTGCAAAAAGCAGTGACCCAATCCTGAGCTCACCAAACCGGACCCCCTCAACGCCCTGGCTGCGCCTAGAAATCCTGTCCATAAATATTATGAACAGGATCGGTGACAAAGGGCAGCCCTGGCGGAGTCCAACTCTCACCGGAAACAGGTCCTACTTACTGCCGCCAAAGCGGACCAAGCTACGACAACGGTTGTACAGGGACCGGACAGCCCTTAACAGGGAATCTGATAGCCCATACTCTCGGAGTACCCCCCACAGGACTCCCCGAGGGACACGGTCGAATGCCTTCTCCAAGTCCACAAAGCACATGTAAACTGGTTGGCCAAACTCCCATGCACCCTCCAGGACCTTGCTAAGGGTGTAGAGCTGGTCCAGTGTTCCACGACCTGGACGAAAAACACACTGCTCCTCCTGAATCTGAGGTTCGACTATCCTATGGGCCCTCCTTTCCAGGACCCCTGAATAGACTTTCCCAGGGAGGCTGAGAAGTGTGATCCCTCTATAGTTGGAACACACCCTCCGGTCCCCTTTCTTAAAGAGAACCACCCCGGTCTGCCAATCCAGAGGCACCACGATGTCCATGCAATGTTGCAGAGGTGTGTCAGCCATGACAGTCCTACATCATCCAGAGCCTTGAGGAACTCCGGGTGGATATCATCCACCTCCAGAGCCCTGCCACCAAGGAGCTATTTGACCACCTCGGCAACCTCGGCCCCAGAGATGGAAGAGTCCTCCTCTATGTCCCCTGGCTCTGCTTCCTCATCGGAAGGCATGTTGGTGGAATTAAGGAGGTCTTCGAAGTATTCCCCCCACCGACCCACAATGTCCCGAGTCGAGGTCAGCAGAACGCCATCCCCATTATACACTGTGTTGCCTGTGCACTGCTTTCCCCTCCTGAGATGCCGGATGGTGGACCAGAATCTCCTCAAAGCCATCTGGAAGTCCTTCTCCATGGCCTCTCCAAACTCCTCCCATGCCCAAGTTTTTGCCTCAGCAACCACCAAAGCTGCATTCCGCTTGGCCTGCCGGTACCTATCAGCTGCCTCTGGAGCCCCACTGGCCAAAAAGGCCCGGTAGAACTCCTTCTTCAGCTTGATGGCATCCCTCACCACCGGTGTCCACCAACGGGTTCTCGGGTTGCCACCGCGACAGGCACCGACCACTTTACGGCCATAGCTCCGGTCAGCTGCCTCAACAATGGAGGCACGGAACATCTTCCATTCGGACCCAATGTCCCCCACCTCCCCCGGGACATGGTTAAAGCTTGTCCTCACAGGGGACTTTGCCAGACGTTCCCAGCAGACCCTCACAATACGTTTGGGCCTACCAGGCCTGACCGGTATCCTCCCCCACCAATGAAGCCAACTCACAACCAGGTGGTGGTCAGTTGACAGCTCCGCCCCTCTCTTCACCCAAGTGTCCAAGACATGTGGCTACAAGTCCGACGACATGACCACCAAGTCGATCATCGAACTGCGGCCTAGGGTGTCCTGGTGCCAGGTGCACATGTGGACATCCTTATGCCTGAACATGGTGTTCATTATGGACAATCTGTGAAAGTCCAATAACAAAACACCGCTCTGGTTCAGATCGGGGGGGCCATTCATCCCAATCACGCCCTTCCAGGTCTCACTGTCATTACCCAGGTGAGCACTGAAGTCTCCCAGCAGAACTATGGAGTCCCCAGCAGGGAAGCTCTCTAGCGCCCCCTCCAGAGACCCCAGAAAGGGTGGGTAGTCCAGACTGCTGTTTGGCACATATGCGCAGACAACACTAAGGACCCGTCCCCCAACCCGAAGGCGGAGGGAGGCCACCCTCTCATCCACCGGGGTAAACCCCAATGTACTGGCCCCGAGCCGGGGGGCAATAAGTATGCCCACACCTGCTCGGCGCCTCTCACCGGTGGCAACTCCAGAGTAGAAGAGAGTCCAGCCCCTCTCAAGGAGACAGGTTCCAGAGTCCAAGCTGTGCGTCTAGGTGAGTCCAACTATATCTAGCCGGAATTTCTCCACCTCACGCACTAGCTCAGGCTCCTTCCCCACCAGAGAGGTGACATTCCACGTCCGAATTCCACGGCCGAGGATTAGACCGGCAAGGCCCCTGTCTTCGGCCAACGCCCAGTTCACATTGCACCCGACCTCTTTGGCCCCTCCTGGTGAGCCCATGGGAAGGTGGACCCACGTTGCCTCTTCGGGCTGTGCCCGGCCGGGCACCATGGATGAAGGCCCGACCATGTCTCACCCCCTCCTGTGGTTCAACTCTCTAAATTCAGTTTACTGATTTATTTCACCAGAAAACTCTGCTTCTTCCTCCGTCAAGCCTCTTACTGCCATTAAATGAAGCACGAGTGACCACAATCAAGAACCTGCTACTGAAACTGTGCAAAGTCTCCGAACCAATAGAAAGGGTTTGTGGTACGAAGCAGGTTTCTGAACTTTTAGGCCTTTCCTGTAATCAGTCTATTACTATTACTGATCTGAAATATTCTCTTTATCTATTCACAAGCTCCAGAGAACACTGGATTAATGACACTTAAAGTGAATTTATCTCAATAAAAAGTATCAAGTGAACTTGTGACAATAAAGAGTGTCACCATTATTATTAGCAACACCCACCTCCCCCCACTTCCTGTCCAACAGCGCTCTCCTCTCTTGCTGTTTTGTGGTTTTGGTGACCTTTATCTCAGAGGTTTGTGCTCATACAGGTTAAAGCTCACTCTCCACTGAGCCAGAGAGTTTTAAAGGACAGAATAAATCATCAGGCCATCATTTCTCCATCAAACATCACCGTCTGGGCAGGTTGTGTTTTCATCTGAGCTGATCTAGTCCTCCATCAAATTAAAATTAAAATGAAGCTGTCAGGAAAGGAAGCATCTACTGAGACTTGGCTTTAGATGGGGTGGCAAAAAAATAACACAAGAAAAAAAAGGTATCGTATCACATCCGTTTCAGCAGCTTAAAAACCTCAGATCTGGTTCTTCAGTCCTCATTACAGTGGAGAGGCTGTAGAAAAGGATCTGCACAGCGAGGTAAGAAGAGCTGAACGTTTATCTGATAAAGTGTTTTCTGTCTTCGTGTTTACATTTACATTTACGGCATTTAGCAGACGCTCTGACCCAGAGCGACTTCCATGTCCTAATTACAGGGACAGTCCCCCCTGGAGACACTCAGGGTTAAGGGTCTTGCTCAGGAACCCAATGGTGGTAGTGCTGGAGGTAGGATTTGAACCTGGGACCTCTTTATCCAGAGGTCTGTAGGCAAGTACCCTACCACTAGACCACCACCACCCATGGTTTTGTTTGAGTGTCCGATGTTCCTCAGAAAGCTGTCAATTCACAGGTGTTACAGATTGATAGATAAATGTGTGTGTGTGTGTGTGTGTGTGTGTGTGTGTGTTGAGTAAAGAGAGAACAGGAGTGTATTGTGATGAGTGTGTGAGTGTAGGATTAATGAGAGATGAAGGTGAAGATGTAAAGTCAGAATTCTTTCTGAAGAAAGGAGTCGTTTTCAGGTCAGAGGTCAGAGACAGAAACAGCAGATGAACCAGATGGAAAACTGAGCAGCACAACGACTGAATCACAGTCTCAACTAGAGAAGACAACAGTCAGGAAGAAGATCTGGAAACGTTCTCCAGAGTCTAAACTGTCAGGACTTTGTAACGGGTGTGAAAGAGGTTCTAGATAACGGCAGATTGATGAAGATCAAGTGTGAGAACCACAGTCACTGGTTGATTTATGGAGGAAGGTGAGACTGTCAGGACTACGCTCAGTTCAGCACAGGCAGGACTTTCTGCTTTCCATACTTTCTCGTGTCTGCACTTCATTTCCTCTGAATATCAGGGCGTGAGGCCTGTCTCACCCTGTCTTCACTTTCACCCAAAGTCAAACAGGCCTGTTAGAGACGACACTCTGCAGCTATTTCAATAGTGACTATGTGTTATTGTGAAACACAGCACTCAGTGTCAAAGTGCATTCTCTGCATTTAACCCACACACACCATGTAGCAGAGTACAGCCATGTCCAGGGTTCAGTGATGCGGACGGTATTTTGCTCGAGAGTACCTCAGGGCAGCCTACTGATCAGAGACTCAGACCTATGACCTTATAAATGGCCACTTCTCTAAACACTTATTACTAATCTAGACTAATGTAGACTAATCACTCACAACAGCAGTTCTGACCTGTCACACTACCTGCAGTCTGACTGATCCAACATTCATCTGGTACAAAAATGGACGTCCTTCAAACACAGAGAGCATCAAGGAGAAGCAGCTCCACCTGCAGGCAGTCAGCAGTGAGGATACAGGCAGTTATAGATGTGCTGTAAGAGGACATTACATCATTACAGTATGAATTTAGTACATTCCTGTTTTCAAATTATGTGATTAAACCCTTTTAACTCTTCCCGTTTTGGAAAAAGAAATTGATCACTCAATCAACCAAATCAAATATATTTATTTAAATTACATTATTTATTCATCTGATTCATTAAACTACCAGCCCTGTTGAAACTAGACTTCACTTAAATACAACTTTTCCAGAACATGAAGTTCTCTAAAATATCTCAACATCTCACTCAAAAGAACTTCTAAGAGAAATGAGAAAGAAAGAAAAATCAGTCAGAAAAAGGATTCAAATCAGTGTCTCAGCTCTGAGACTCCAGCAAACTCCTGTGATGGCCATCGTCTCCTAACTGAGAAAACATGGAATAAATCTGCCAAAGAGGGACTTTTCTAGAAACATGAAGAGCTCAAAACATCACCAGCCATCTTTGTTGGAAATCAGATTCTGAAATGAATGAAAATAAATGAAAGATTCTACTTTTACTGAGTTTTCACTCTTTTTTCAGACGTAAAAGACAGAACAGGAACAAGGATGAACAGGACGGTGTGGTGAGTGAGAGTTTTTATTCTGTTGGAGTTGATCTG
Organism: Hepsetus odoe; assembly: GCA_017165825.1. NCBI lineage: Eukaryota > Metazoa > Chordata > Actinopteri > Characiformes > Hepsetidae > Hepsetus > Hepsetus odoe. The sequence continues at coordinate 5,147 of JABMDN010009687.1, forward strand.
TGATTACACACTCCTCCCTCTAGAGGGCAGTGTAGGTGTGAGGTGTGTGGATGAAGCTGTGGAAAGGTGAGGGTTCTGTCCAAGGTGCTGATCTTAGAGCTGATCTGCTGATCTTCTGTTTCCAGTAAAGATGTTTCCTTTGATCCTGAAACTCTGGAGCAGGAAGCTGTAAAAGGACAAGTCAAGGATAAATGTTGAGTTAAATGTGTGTCTTTAATTACAAAAGTAAAAAGCATGATAATGTTCCTGATCACTGCTTTAGAAACAAGTTCTGAATGATGTAAAAAGTTGTGAAATAATGAAAGATAAAGAGACGGTTGGACTAAAACCCTGCTGCAGCGTCCACCAGCACAGAGTAGGTTTACAGTAAAACTGTGTTTCTACTGTTTCAACACCAGGTGTCACTGATGAGCCTTGATCAGAATAAGAGTATTAATTACTAGAAGCTTTAAAAAGTTTAACAACGGAGCCGGATGAGCTCAAAATAGGTTAAATTGTTCCAAAATAAGAGTCTTGGCAGCTTTAAAGTGTATATAGACTACATTGTGTATATAACAAATGTGTATAAACTACATTTCCCACAATGCTTGTCAGTTTTGTGACCCACAAAGTGAGGCGTCCCAGCACTAGACTGCAGTGTTTCCACATCAGAGTGGAACTACAGTGGTTTCCTAAGTGGAGCTGAGAAACATCTACGATTAGTCCCTGAATGTCCAGAAAGAGAGAAGGTGATGCAGAAGGACGGTGTGAGCTGGATGTGTCCTCTGCAAGGCTGGGACTTTTGAGGAGAACCGTAATGCTGATGTGACCCTCAGTGTAAATGAGTGACAGTCCTGGTGTAGAAGGTCCTGAGGTTTCTCCTCTGATTTGCTGTAATCTGACCAATCAGACTCCTTCAGTCCTCTCTACTCCTTCTCTGTCCATCCTCTGTTCAGAACACTGTCCCCGAATCTAAAGACGACACCTACACAGCTCTGCAGTCCACATCCAGGTCCTCTGATGATGTTCACCACACACTGCCAGTGAGTGGTACAAGTCCTCCCTCTAGATCAGGTTAGACATGCTGAGCTGAGGAACTGCTGAAGAAAAAACAAAGCAGAAAACAAGAAAAAACAAAGCAAAAAACAAGAAAACAACAGTAACAACTGCACGAAGCCACTCTGACCATGTTGAAGATCACCACCAAGAGACGGCAGCAGAGGCATCGGACCAACACACAGCACACACAGGAATCTACACCAACCTCCATGCTGTACCAACGCACTGCGTTTCAAAGAATGCCAAAAAGAACACTGACGATAGAAGAGCAGAGAGGGAAGTTTTTAGTCGACTCTGGAGCCACATGTTCCGTGATGAAGTGGTCTGTCTGATCTCCTTCTCCTGCCTTGTGTGGGACCATTACCTTCATGCTAGTGGGTGGATTGTCTGTAGTTGAGCCAGACAATCTGATGTGTGATGATGTCTGATATCTGATGAGGACCAGTCTTGATGAGGACCCAGCTCTTACAGATCTGCCTGATCAGCTTTGGGTGAAAGGCAAGAATGATGTTTGGTTAATAAAAACTGCCCTCTGGTCGTTATTACCCCTAAATCCACAAACAGACTGATGGTATTAGACCAGTGTCTGAAGCACATTGAAAAAGGCAGCGGTGATCGTTCCGTGTCCAGAGTCTCCAGTCCGTATGGCGTTATTCCCGTTAAAAAGATCAGAGATCAGGGTCATCCCACTGAATGGAGGTTGTGCAGGATTTGCAGGCTGTCAGCACTGCAGTACAGCCTCGTGCACCCTCTGTGTCGAACCCGTACACCATCACCTCACAGATTCTGCCTGAAGCTCCGTGGTTCTCTGTAGTTGATTTGATTAAAGCTTTTTTCAGTGGACCTGCACATCCTGACTGACTGACTGCGATTCATTGGCTCCCTTACAATTGTCCCCAGGGAACCTTATTTAGTATGCTGATGATTTATTGACTGCAGCTCCCAGTCCAGCACAGTGTAGAGAAGACACACTGGCTCCACAAGGCCAGTCTGCATAAACTTCAATTTGTTAAACAGCAAGAGACGTTTTTGGACCACGTCATCTCAGCACGTCATCTAAATCACTTTCTGACAAGTGCACCAAGGCCATTCGAATAATTAGATTGATTAATTGGCCATTCAAAAAACTGGCAGCTTACATGTAATGACAACTTGGGGCTTTTCAGTATTTGAAACATGCCCCACTCTCCCCTCCAACACTGGGCATCCCAGATCCCACCAAACCTTTTGTGCAGACAGTTTGTGAAAAGGGGGACACATGAATTCTGTCTTGCTGCAAAAGCATGGAGACAAGCTTAGGCCAGTGGCCTATTTTCATCTAAACTGGATCCAGTGGCAGCAGGTCTGCCTGTTGGAGAAATGTAGCTGCAGCAGAGAAGGACATAGTGGCTTCCAGAGACCTAGTTGGTGATGCTGATCTCACCCTTTTGGTACCACATGCGGTCTCTGTCTATGGGGTGGAAGATGATTTTGGGGCTATTTGGAGAGACAGAACAAATTTGTAATCTGATGGTTCTGCAGTTCCCTATTCTAATCTCATTTCTGCTTATTGGACGCCATTTTGCTCCCAAAACAGATCACACAGATGACACAATTTTCTGTGGAAAGCACAGCACTGATACTGTAGCCAAAGCTGCAGCTCAAACAGAGTCTACTTTTCAACTCCCTTCTGTCTCTGCCCTCCACACTGACACCCTCGATGATATCCAGCCTTTCGCTTTGAGGCCGACAGATGACCATGGCGTTATGCTGGCTGTGTCTTTTCTGAGGGAACCTGGCGAGATCCTAATGGACCCCCATGCCTGCCAAGCCGTTTCTCTCCTGATTTTGCTAAACCGATGTGGTAAAGACCATGTGTCAAAAGGGAGGATGATGGACATCATGAACACCTTGTGGTTTAATAAGGGATTTTCGACTGTGGCAGAAAAACATTGCCAGTTGCGCTTAATTTACCTACAGAATAACTCAGGTAAAGGCATAACCACATCACAGAGGCCCCGCCCACCACCAGATGGTCCCTTCAAACATCTGAAGATGGACTTCATTGAATTAACCCCTTCAAAGGGGAAAAAGTGCTGTTTGGTGATAGTTGATAGGTTCTCAATATGTGTAGAAGCTTTCTCAACCAGCAAACAAGACACAAAGGGATCTGCCGAGGTACTGCTTAGAGAAACCATCCTAAGGTGGGGAGTTCCTCACAAACTAAGCAGTGACCACAGACCAGCATTTGTGTCAGAAAATTCCTGTACCCAGAGACAGTAGAACAAAGGAAAACACGAGACACAGGATCTGCAGTTTTTACTTGCAAGGGGAGCCAGACACCAGCCAACACCAGCTACCTCCTCCAAAGTGCTTCCCCCTCTGCAAGCCTTTTATTTGCTTTCCTGATTTTACAGCGGAAATTAGCCCACAATCCTTGTTACAAAATAGTAAACAGAAAAAAGGAATTCTGTGTCTGGCTAAGTTCAGGCACAAAGTTCAACTGTTGTACCAAGCTTTTTGCAAAAGTCGTAAATAAAGAAGGATACCGAAAAGATCAACAGTTCATCATCACTGATAAATATTTATGATTTTCTTAACAATTTGCCAGTCAGTTAATCACAGAACTAATCACACACCTAGAAACTGACCTGAGAAAACATTACGCAGACCATCCCCAGAGTGCAGGACCAGTAGAAAGAGAAACTGGCAGATTGAAACCGAAACTGGTAAAATGGTGTGAGGACACAGGCTGATCATGACCTGATGCACTGACACAGATCAACTTTCACCTTTTCACTTTCACAAGTTTGACTAAAACTTGTGGTCTCGCACATCAGTGAGCAGATCAGACTTATATGTAGCCCTCGGCCGTGATGGAACTGGAGCGGTCGTGGCTCATACCTTCCTGAGCAGATAGGAGAGTATTGCATGTGTAGCAACCGACCCGGTGAAGGCATAGAACTAGATTTGTACCCTGCAGGGAAACCCGGTGCTCATCTGATAGAATCTAACTGTACGGTCCGGAATAGCTCAGGACATGAGCTTCATTTTGGATTTCTTTTGCTCCGGGACTGGAGCCCAGTTACACTGAATTAGATAAATGGACCAGTGTACCAAGGAGCTCCACTGACCAATGACTCATTCGTGACTCTTGAACTAATAAACAATGAAGGATATCAGACAAGCAGTCACACTAAACAGAATGACTTTAGTCTGAACTTCAGCTACAGAAGGTGGAGTCTGCAAGCTTCTGAACACCTCATGCTGTTTCTACATTCAAGATAATCATGACAACATTACTAATCATGAGAAGTGTAACTGCTGCTCCTCCACCAGTAGATAGTTGCTGGTATAGTTGGTTGTGAACCTTCATGAGGTCGATCTGGCATCTGTTCACAATGATGAGACCCACTGCTGTTGTATTCCTGTTTCTCTGCTTGTGTGCACCTTGTCTTTTACAGTACCTTACAACAATGGTCCAACAGCTGATCTCATCCTCACAAGTGCGGTACCGAAACTCAACGTGTTCCTTAATAACAGTCGCCCAATGAGGAATCCAGAACGATCGACACTCTGTTCCGACTCACTGGTGTCTTTATACCATTGAACCAATGAGGCACGCTGACGTCCTAACGAGGTGCCAGGTGTGACCAGTCAGACCAGAGCGCTGCAGACCTAAACCAGTCAGATTCTATTATCCTGGTTCTTCATATTCAGGGTCACTGTGGTTCTTCATGCACTCAGTGTTCTGCTTGTTCACAGACTCACCCTCTTCTTTCACACTGTGGTTTAGGTTATAAATAAGTGCTAGAAAACTGAAGAACTGAAACTTGTTTCTCAGAAACGGGTCGAAGTTAAAGATGCTGCTCAGCTTCACTGTCCTGAACTCCTACTTTCAGAACTGAATTCTGTAACTGGTTCTGGTGTTACTGGTTCAGTAAAAGTCCATCAGTGGAGCTTTAAAGAACGTGTGGACTTTCCTGAACTTCACAGACTGAACCTGAACTCACCTCCTGCTTTCAGCTCTGAGTCAAGAGATCATGCTTCAAGTGTGTGTGTGTGTGTGTGAGTGCATGTGTGCGTATGCTTGTTTGTGTGCGTGTGTGGGTGTGTATGCGTGTGTGTGTGGTGTGCATGCGTGTGTGGGTGTGTCTGTGCATGTGTGCACGTGTGTATATATGTGTGTGTTTGTGTGTCTGTGTGCATGTGTTTGTGTGCGCACGTGCATGCGTGTGTATGTTTGTGTGTGTGTGTGTGTGTTTGAGTGAGTGCGTGTGTACGTATGTATCTTTGTATGCGTGTGTGTGTGTGTGTGTGTGTGTGTGTGTGTTCATTTTCTCCACAATGAAAGAAAGCTTGCAGCAGCAGGAAGTTCATCTGGTTCAGCCTCTAAAAACAGCTCCACGACAGTCATGTAGACACAAACTGTAGAGAACACGGTTCCAGATTTGTAGTGTTTGTTCTGTTTATTTACAGTCAAGTTCAAGTTCTTTAAAGAAACGTTATTTCTGATCATCAAACATCTCCAGAGCTGCCGTCTCACTCCGCCTGGAAAAAGTGTCCAGTTTGAAAGTGTTCTTCTCCGCTCCTCCTCAAACCACAAGCAGCTTTATTTCAGCAGTTTGAACTTCCTGTTTGTTCTTCGTCTTCATTCAGAAGAAAGAGGTCACGGTAAGAACCTGTTTTAATGGTCTGTAGTTTAACAGTAAAGTCATTCATCTGTATCTGCTGGACTGATGGACGGATGTTTACTTTAGTCCTGAACTGATTTTCAGTTTTTGCTGGATGTTGTGAGAAGACTGTGTGATCAATATGATCTGTTTTATCAGCTGCACATGTAGAAGCTGTGATGATGTCCCTCAGAATGGTTCCTCCTCTTCTTCTGATCTTCCTGCTTGTGATCTCAGGTGGGTCAGCACTGTGTTACTGTCAAATTACAGCAGCCGTACAATACAGTGTTTGATACAGTTTAATAAGCCTGGACTGTAAACTGCTCTCAGAATCAGATCAGTGTTGGACAGTAGCTGCTGCACTTCAAGAGGA
>JABMDN010009717.1:0-10537 GCA_017165825.1 Hepsetus odoe
AAGAGTGACCGTCCCTGGACCAAGATCAAAAGAGGACATGAAGGACCTGGATTATGATGAAGAACAGAAATCCTCATCGTCAGGAAGAACACAAGAGGAAGCAGGAGTTCTGAAAGAGGTGGGAGTTTAGGGTAACAGTCTACAGAGGAAATTAGAAACCCTGCTGTAACTCCAGACTCCACTTCTTTAATCACACTTTAGTGAAGTGAAGTGAAAGTGACTATTCTTGTCATTGCGAGGTCACAGCACAGCACACAGTGAACCACAACAAAATTGGACCTATGCATTTAACCCATACAAACAAAATGCAGCAGCTATTAAAGCGCCCGGGGAGCAGTGACGGGGACAGTACCTTGCTCAAGGGTACCTCAGAGCAATTTACTGGTAAGGGGTTTGAACCCACAATCTTCCGATACTGTGGCCAACTCCCCTAACCACTAGGCCACTGCTGTCCCACTAAACATGTGATGCATTGGCCGCGAATCAAACCCGAGCCTCCAGCTTGGCAGGCGAGAATTCTACCACTGAACCACCAATTTTTTAAATAAAATGATCAAAGAAAACATGGAGTCAGTGATCACAGCTATGTAGACGACACACACACCTACATCTCTGTAGAGTCTAATGATCATATTTCACTGGAGAAATTTTTATTATTACATCATGAAATCCACATCATAAACCTAACCCTGCTCTCTCTACTGTCTCCAACCCAAATAACATAGCTGGTCATCGTACATGGAGACTCCTGTTTAACCTTGTCCGTTAATCTTTCCATTACTATTGCAAATGAGAAATGGATCAGTGCTGATGCTTGATGTAATCAAACCTCAATCTTGAATGCATCCATCACTCCCACTGCAGATCTCACCACTGTCACACTGTCATCATACATACCCTGAACAACTTTCACAATCTTCTCTGTAACACCCGACTTCCTCAAACAAAACTCCTCTCTAGACAATGCCACTCCTTCTGACCTTCTCTGTACTTCTCCATCAACACCCTCAGAGCAAACACTGTATCTGTAGAGCTCTTTATCAGCATGAAACCATACTGCTGTTCACTGATCATCACCTCTTTTCTTAACCTGCTTCCACGACTCTTTCCCAGAACTTCATGCTGTGGCTGATCAACTTTATCCTCTATAGTTACTACAGCTCTGTGCATCACACTTATTCTTGAACACCTCCATGCTTCCACCTGTCCAACTGTCACCGTATACACCTGAATTCTTTAAAGTCCTGCTTTCTGTTACTTTCTTTTAATACTGATTATGAGAATTTCTGCTTTTCATCCCAGTCCATTTCCTTCATGCACTCTTTAATACTTGTTGCTTGGACACCGAGTATTTCACAGGAAAAGTTTTTTGATTCTATTCACACACTAGAGCATGAATCCACACCCAGTTCCACAGAAAGTGAAGCTTGAATTAAATAACACAGTGTTGACAGGTAGAGATAATTGAACACTTTCACATGAGCTGTTATTTTCCTAGAGGCCATGCAGTTATGCAGAAAGGTCCATTACTTATCTGATGTGAAAGCAGTGATGGTACAAGGTAAATGTGTTTTTTATGGTTTTCTAAAAAGGTGGAATGTTGTTGACTCTGAATTTAAACCGCAGAAAACTGAATTTGATTTTAGTTCCCATGAAGCACATCGGCTGCTGTTGTTCACGTCGGAAACGTTATTTAATAACAACATGCTTTAAATTGTAAATTCCTAACCTTGAACAATTACAAACAGTAAAATGCAGCAAAAGAAATGGAAATGCAGCGAAGATGAAAGAATGAAGTGAAGGTTATGAGAAATGGAAACGGTCTTGTTTTCAGCTACTGAACTCTAAATCAAACTCCAGAGAACAGTTTATCAGGAGCAGCATCTACATTTAAACGTCAATCTGTCAAAAGAAAGTGTTGAGGTATAAATTCTGCAAATCACTTGCAAACTCTGAGTCAGTTTTCATAGCTGTGAAGAATGTTAACAGAAATTTCTGAATGACATGGGATCATATCAAACTCAATAAACCGAGTCACTAAGGATGCACAAGCTAGTGCATTTCTTCACACCGGTCCCAAGCCCAGATAAATGGGGAGGGTTACGTCAGGAAGGGCATCCAGTGTAAAACGTTTGCCAAAGCAATATGCGGACAATAAGAATTCCATACCAGATTGATCATTAACAAAAACCACCAAGATCACTTTGCTAAAGGCTAGAAATGTCTGTAGTTGATACTTATTTGAAGAATAAGCTGTCTCCGCGGACGGACCGCTGTGTTGGCTGCACGGCGCTGTCTCCGCAGACGGACCGCTGTGTTGGCTGCATGGCGCTGTCTTTGCGAATGGGACGCTGTGATTGGTGAATGCAGCGGGTTCCACCGATATCCAGTGTTGTGGTTGGTGGAGAGCAGGAGCTGGAAAAGAAAGGGGCGTGAACGAAGCCTCTTCCTCGAGGAATCGCCCCTTTTTTCTTTGTTTTTGCTGGGTTTTCTCCTTCTGACCGAGTTTTACATAGGGCGGGGTCTCAGCGGATGGATCGCTGTGACTGGTGCACAGCGCTGTTTCCGCGGATGGACCGCTGTGATTGGTGAAGGAGGCAGGTTCCGCCGATATCCAGCGTTGTGGTTGGTGGAGAGCAGGAGCCGGTAAAGAAAGCGGTAAAGAAAGGGGTGCAAACGAAGCCTCTTCCTTGAGGGGTTGCCCCAATGACATCACCTCTACCACGGCCCGTACCGCCCTCTCCGCTCAACCGCACTCCTTCACCCATTCGCCGAACTCCCTCGCTGGATTGAGCGATCCAGCAGGTCCAGGTGTCGCGAGAGCTCAGTGGCAGTGACTCTCTGCACTTCACCGCTCCGCTCGCAACGCCCCAGCTGCCACAAGGGCAGCGCTGCTCGGAGGTCCTCAATCTGGGCTCCCAGTGCTCGCTCTAGCTCCTTCAGCCACTTCTCACGGCTCCTGACGTCCCGGTTTTGGCGGCTCATTTCTGTGACGGTGGCGGGGTGCCGGAAGGACGCCAGTGCGGAGCCAGGAGTTCGGAACACTGTTTTATTATCCACAATTTACAAATACAAGAAGCAAGGACTGCAGTTCGAATCAAACATAAGAACAGAGGAACTGCAGCCTTAACCAAGTTAACCAAAACCACCCTTACACGTACGCGTAGCCTACCTAATGAGCCGCGCTCTGTTCTGACTCATCGGGGCTTAAGAAGTCAGCCCCAATGATGCACACCTGTGTCTGCATGGGCTCAGGTGTGCTCAGTCAGAACAGAGCGCCCTCTAGCGTACCCAAAACAACTCATACATGACACGCCATGACAACATGACAGCTCATGATTAAATATTAAAATCAACAGAGTGTAGCTTAATTCTAATGACTGTTTCTGTGGAACTGGGTGTGGATTCAAGCTCTGGCATGTAAACAGAGACTTTTCCTGTCAAAAGAGTGACCGTCCCTGGACCAAGATCAAAAGAGGGCATGGAGGACCTGGATTGTGATGAACAACAGAAATCCTCATCATCAGTAATAACACAAGAGGAAGCAGAAGTTCTGAAAGAGGTGGGGGTTTAGGGCAACAGTCTACAGAGGAAATTAGAAACCCTGCTGTAACGCCAGACTCCACTTCTTTAATCTCACTTTAATAAAAAGATCAAAGAAAACATGGAGTCAGTGATCACAGCTATGCAGACGACACACACACCTACATCTCTGTAGAGTCTGATGATCAGATTTCACTGGAGAACCTTTTATTATTGCATCATTAAATCCACATAGTAACCCTGACCCTGGTCTCTCTACTGTCTCCAACCCATATAACATAGCTGGTCTTACTATTGTCTCCAACCCAAATAACAAAGCTGGTCTCTCTTATGTCTCCAACCCATGTAACATAGCTGTTGTCTCTACTGTCTCCATCTCCAACTGTCCAGTTTCTCCTCAAGCTGCTCCCTACTCACAATATCACAGTATCATCAGCGAAAATCCTCGTACACGGAGACTCCTGTCTAACCTCGTCAGTCAGCCTGTCCATTACTACTGCAAACAAGAGTGGGCTCAGTGCTGATCCTTGATGTAATCCAACCTCTACCTTGAATGCATCCATCATGATGCATCTCACTGCAGATTACAACACTGTCACACTGCACTCATACAGATCCTGAACTACTCTCACAAACTTCTCTGTAACTCCTGACTTCCTCATACAAAACTCCTCTACCTTGAGTACATCTGTCACTCCTACTTCAGATCTCACCACTCACCACTCTCACAAACTTTCCTGTAACACCTGACTTCCTTATACAAAACTCCTCTCTAGGCACCCTGTCATCTGTTTTCTCCAAGTCCACAAAGACACAATGCCACTCCTTCTGACCTTCTCTGTACTTCTCCATCAACACCCTCAGAGCAATCCATCTGTAGGGCATGAAACCACACTTCACCGATCATCACCTCTTTTCTTAACCTGCTTCCACGACTCTTTCCCTAACCTGCTTCCACGACTCTTTCCCAAAACTTCATGCTGTGGCTGATCAACTGTATGTAATGATTATGAGAATTTCTGCTTTTCATCTCAGTCCACTTCCTTCATGCACTCTTTTGTTCTTGCTGTTTGGACACCGAGTATTTTACAGGCAAGGTTTTGATCTTTTTGATTTTTTGAGATGCAGTGGTGGCTTAGTGGTTAGGGCATCGGCCACTTGATCGGAGGATTGGGGGTTCGAACCCCTTCCCAATAGGTTGCCCTGAGGTACCCTTAATCAAGGTGCCGTCCCTGTCCCGCTCCTCCCCGCGATCGGCTGGCGACCTGTCCAGGGTGCGTCCCCTGTCCTCGCCCTGTGTGCGCTGGGTTGGATGCCAGCGCGACCCAGTTTGGGACAAGCGGCAGATAATGGATGGATGGTTTTTTGATCTCATTCGCTCACCAGAGCATGAATCCACACCCAGTTCCACAGAAAGTGAAGCTTGAATAAAGTAACACAATGTTGACAGGTAGACAGATTTGAACACTTTCACATGAGCTGTTATTTTCCTAGAGGCCATGCCGTTATTCAGAAATGCCCGTTACTTATCTGATGTGAAAGCGGTGATGGTACAAGGTAAATGTGTTTTTTATGGTTTTCAAAAAAGGTGGAATGTTGTTGACTCTTAAATTAAACCGCAGAAAAATGAATTCGATTCTAGTTCCTATAAAGCACATCGGCTGCTGTTGTTCACGTCAGAACAATGCAGAAGAACGCAGCAAAAGAAATGGAAATGCAGCAAAGATGAAAGAATGAAGTGAAGGTTATGAGAAATAGTCTTGTTTTCAGCTACTGAACTCTAAATCAAACTCCAGAGAACAGCTGATCCGTGGGAACAGTTGAGGGTGGTGGTGGTCTAGTGGTAGGGTACTTGCCTATGGACCAATGGCTCAAGAGGTCCCAGGTTCGAAATCCCACCTCCAGCGCTACCATCACTGGGCCCTTGAGCAAGACCCTTAACCCTGAGTGTCTCCAGGGGGGACTGTCCCTGTAATCAGGTTATGGAAGTTGCCCTGGATAAGAGCATCTTCTAAATGCTGTAAATGTAAAAAAAAATTTAATGATCAGGAGCTGATCTACATTTAAACGTCAATCCCTTTTATTGAGAACATCACTGATGTTGGTCTGAACGTACTAGACTCAAATTGAGAACCATTAACCCCTAAAACACCAACATTCCCTAAATTCACAAAGAATCTGTTTAAAAAGGCTTTAAAACAGAACTGTTTCCTTCAACAACTTCACTCCTTCACCTGTTCTCCAGATCCTGGTCCATTTGTTCTTTAAAGAAAGGGCTGGTGGGTAAATGGTGCTCAGATAGCCCAGATAAATGGGGAGGGTTACATCAGAAAGGGCATGCAGTGTAAAATGTTTGTCAAAGCAATATGTGGACAATGTTGGATTCTCAGATTGAGAACCGAGGTTCGAGGAGTCAGTGATGAGGCGAAGAGGTTTTAAGCTATATCCAAGTTTATTAACAGATGAGTAACAGAGTTCTTGCAAGATGTTCAAAAGACTGGTCAGTGTTCCTCTCTATGTTGAATCCTTTCTCTCTCTCACTTGCACAGTTCAGAGTGTGCCTTTTTATCTGTCTCCGGGAGCTCCAAGGCCTCCGGTGGAGACACCTAATCTAAGACTATGACCTTGTTTGGGTGTTTTTGTGCAAAGAAAGTGTTACTCAGAAGAGAACATAGAAAAATAGAGATGCAGTTAAATATATAGGTTAAAGGTGACAGGGACGTGATTAACCTACAATCCGTCAACAATAAGACTTCCATACCAGATTGATCATTAATAAGGACCACCACAATCACTTTGCTAAAGGATAAAAATGTCTGTAGTTGATACTTATTTTAAGAAGACGAAGGAGCACAGGGTGATTTATAAGAATGGAGGAAGATGCTCACAGGTGAATTATATCCTTTGCAGGAACGTCAGTCTGAAGGAGATTGGAGACTGTAAAGCTGTGACAGGGGAGAGTGTAGCTCAACAGCATAGGATGGCGGTCTGTAGGATGACCTTGGAGGTCAAGAAGAGGAAAAGGATTGAGGATCAAGTGGTGGAATCTGAAAAAAGAGGACTTCAAGGTGGATTTCAGGCAGGAGTTAACACGGCACTGGGAGGTTTTGAAGAGCTACCTGATTGCTGGGAAACTACTGCAGAAATGATCAGGCAAACAGCTAGAAATTACTTGGTGTGAATCTAGAAGGGAGAAGGAAGATAAGGAAACCTGGTGGTGGAACCCAGAAGTCCAGGAGTGTATACAGAAGAAGAGGGAGGCAAAGAAGAAGTGGGACAGTCAGAGAGATGAAGAAAGTAAACAGGAGTAAAAGGAGATGAACTGCAGGGTGAAGAAAGCAGTGGTGAAGACTAAAGATCAGGTGTTTGGTGAATTGTATGAGCAGTTGCATAGTAAAGAGGGAGAAAATGACCTTTACGAATTAGATAGACAGAGAGACAGATCTGGGAAAGATGTGCAGCAGGTCAGGGAGATTAAAGATAGAAATGGAAACATACTCACAGGTGAACAGAGCGTGTTGAGCAGAAGGAAGTAATACTTTGAGGCGCTGATGAATGAAGGGAAAGAGAGAGAGAAAAGATTGGATGATGTGAGGAGAGTGGACCAAGAAGTGCAGCAAATAAGAAAGATGGAAGTAAGGGCAGCGATGAAGAGGATGGAAGAATGGAAAGGCTGCTGGACCAGATGATATACCAATGGAAGCATGGAGGTGTTTTGGGGAGATGACAGTTGAGTTTCTGACCAGATTGTTTAATACAATCTTGGAAAGTGAGAAGATGCCTGAGGAGTGGCGGCGAAGTGTACTGGTACCGATCTTTAAGAATAAGGGGGATGCACACAGCTGTAGTAACTACAGAGGGATAAAGTTGATCAGACACACCATGAAGTTATGGGAAAGAGTCGTGGAAGCAGGTTAAGAAAAGAGGTGAGGATCAGTGAACAGCAGTATGGTATCTTGCTGAGAAAGAGCACCACAGATCAACCCAGCGCACACAGGGCGAGGACAGGGGACGCACCCTGGACAGGTCGCCAGCCGATCGCGGGGAGGAGCGGGACAGGGACGGCACCTTGATTAAGGGTACCTCAGGGCAACCTATTGGGAAGGGGTTCGAACCCCCAATCCTCCGATCAAGTGGCCGATGCCCTAACCACTAAGCCACCACTGCATCTCAAAAAATCAAAAAGATCAAAACCTTGCCTGTAAAATACTCGGTGTCCAAACAGCAAGAACAAAAGAGTGCATGAAGGAAGTGGACTGAGATGAAAAGCAGAAATTCTCATAATCATTACATACAGTTGATCAGCCACAGCATGAAGTTTTGGGAAAGAGTCGTGGAAGCAGGTTAGGGAAAGAGTCGTGGAAGCAGGTTAAGAAAAGAGGTGATGATCGGTGAAGTGTGGTTTCATGCCCTACAGATGGATTGCTCTGAGGGTGTTGATGGAGAAGTACAGAGAAGGTCAGAAGGAGTTACATGCCTTTGTGGACTTGGAGAAAGCAGATGACAGGGTGCCTAGAGAGGAGTTTTGTATAAGGAAGTCAGGTGTTACAGGAAAGTTTGTGAGAGTGGTGAGTGGTGAGATCTGAAGTAGGAGTGACAGATGTATTCAAGGTAGAGGTTGGATTACATCAATGATCAGCGCTTAGCCTTTTCTTGTTTGCAATAGTAATGGACAGGTTGACAAACAAGGTTACATTTACATCACTTAGCAGACGCTCTTATCCAGACCGACTTACATGTCCTGATTACAGGGACAGTCCCCCCCTGGAGCAACTCAGGGTTAAGGGTCTTGCTCAGGGACCCAGTGGTGGTAGTGCTAGAGGTGGGATTCAAACCAGGGACCGCTTGATCCAGAGGTCTGTAGGCCACCACTAGACCACCACCACCCAGGTTAGACAGGAGTCTCCATGGACGATGATGTTTGCTGATGATATTGTTAACTGCAGTGAGAGTAGGAAACAGCTTGAGGAGAACCTGGAGAGACAGAAATCTGCTCTGGGGAGAAGAGGAATGAGAAGGTTGGAATGGGTGGAGAAGAGTAGCTGGAGTGATTTGTGAATGACAGGTACCAGCTAGAGTAAAAGGGAAGGTTTTCAGGACAGTAGTGAGACCAGCTATGTTGTACGGGTTGAAGACGGTGGCACTGATGAAAAGACAGGAGGCAGAGCTGGAGGTGTCAGAGTTAAAGATGCTGAGACGTTCATTGGGTGTGATGAGGATGGACAGGATTAGAAATGAGTATATTAGAGGGACGGATCAGGTTAGACGTCTTGGAGACAAAGTTAGAGAAGCAAGGTTGCCTTGGTTTGGACATGTCCAGAGGAGAGACGAGGATTATATTGGAAGGAGGATGTTGAAGATGGAGCTGCCTGGAAAGAGGAGAAGAGGAAGACCAAAGAGGAGGTTTATGGACGTGGTGAGAGAGGACATGCAGGTGGTCAGTTTGAAGGAGGAAGAAACAGAGGACCAGAAGAAATGGAGATGGTTGGTCTGCTGTAGTGACCCCTAAACAGGAGCACCTGAAAGAAGAAAAAGAGGATTTCTGAATCACACAGCACAACAACATGACAGCTCATGTTTAAATATTAAAATCAACAAAGCGTAGCTTAATTCTAATGACTGTTTCTGTGGAACTGGGTGTGGATTCAAGCTCTGGCGTGTAAACAGAGACTTTTCCTGTCAAAAGAGTGACCGTCCCTGGACCAAGATCAAAAGAGGACATGAAGGACCTGGACTGTGATGAAGAACAGAAATCCTCATCGTCAGGAAGAACACAAGAGGAAGCAGGAGTTCTGAAAGAGGTGGGAGTTTAGGGCGACAATCTAAAGAGGAAATTAGAAACCCTGCTGTAACTCCAGACTCCACTTCTTTAATCTCACTTTAATAAAAAGATCAAAGAAAACGGAGTCAGTGATCTTAGCTATGCAGATGACACACACACCTACATCTCTGTAGAGTCTAATGATCAGATTTCACTGGAGAACCTTTTATTATTACATCATTATATCCACATCGGGGCAGTGGTTGTCTAGTGGTTGGGGAGTTGTCTTGGATCGGAAGGTTGTGGGTTCGAACCCCTTACCAGTGGGTTTCCTTGAGGTACCCTTGAGCAAGGTGCCATCCCCGTTGGTTTGCTCCTCCCTGCGATGGGCTGGCGACCTGTCCAGAGTGTGTCCCCGTCCATCACCCTGTGTGAGCTGGGATGGACTCCAGATCCCAAAGTGGTCCCAAAGTGATCTGGATTCACAGCAGCATGTCCGTTTCACCCTATTGCTCTCTCTCGTTCTCCCTCTCTGTCTCTCTGTCTCTCTGTCTCTCTGTCTCTCTGTCTCTGGAGGAAGAGGGACAATGAAACTGTGCTGGACACCCCTGAACTAGAGCCCCCTCGTGTCCCAGTGTCCATAGACTATTTCCTGATGTCCCACTGCTTTCCAAAGATTGTCCACAAATGTGTAAAATGCTGCTACATCATCAGATAGGGGTTCCACAAACATACTCCTCCTGTGTTCCATCATATTTATGAGGTGAAGCAACAAAAGATGTTCCCTCCTGAAGACGTTCTAAACTCAGAGGAAGTCGTCTTTTATTCCACACAGAACGGAAGAATGGATCATCTTTTATTGGTGAATGAATGTAACAACAAGGAGAGATCCAGGACCTAAACCCATCAGCAGCACTAAAGGACCCTGGTGAGTTTCCACCCTCCCTCCCACAGAGATTGTTTTCAGTGATTTTTAAATTTCCAGAATTTCCTGATTTCTCTTGTTTTATTTAGTTTTATTCATGTTCAGTCAAATGGAACAGGTTCTCTGAGATCTGATTGGGCCACTCGTATTAACAGATTGCAAATCCTTATTTCAAACAGTAACCCACCCCTCCACCGAGAGCAGGTGTTCTCCTCATAAGCCCCGCCCCCTCCTGAGCAGGTGAGTGTGTGTCCCCTGCTATAAATTATCTGCTGCAGGAGCTTCGACTCCACTCGTCTCTTCAGCTG
>JABMDN010009725.1:0-10238 GCA_017165825.1 Hepsetus odoe
TGTGTGTGTGTGTGTGTGTGTGTGTGTGTGTGTGTGTGTGTGTGTGTGTTTGTGCGTTTGTGTGTGTGTGTGTGTGTGTCTGTGTGTGTGTGAGTACGTTGCCATGTTACTGCTGTTACCTGACTGACTGAGCGCAGTTGGATACATACACACACAGGCAGCTGGGTTATGACCTCCATTATGGCCTATGCAAACCCAAACACACTGTTCTGTGGGTCTCCATTAACTAAAGGATGATTTTGCCAAACAATATTAATGCTGGGTCATAAACCTGAAATGTGCAGAAACCTGAAATGTGCAGAAACCTGAAATGTGCAGAATGGCAAACTGAAGTGAACTCCAAACCATCACAAACCAACAATCCTGTAAATGATTGTCCAGTGATTGGCTGGGCGTTTACCACACAAACCTGAGAGGCATCTAATATAAGATCGTTTTAAGGTTGTTTTTATGAACAAACTCATGATTGAAAAAATGGTGCAATCAGGAGGTCGTGAGCTCAGTTCTGTTTTGATTTGAAGGTTTGTCAGGTGAAACCACAATGAGTTTTTTTTTTCCCCAAAACGTTCATTCTCATCACCTCAAGAACGTCATTCCTTCAGTGAAGCATGGTGGTGGCAGCATCATGGTGTGGGGGTCATTTCACCTGCAGGGATTAAAGCAGTTCTTGAGGTAAGGGTTAGGAAAATGATCTTAAACACACCGAAAGCTAAAGCTAAAACCTTTATGTCAAGAAATATTTATGCACACACAATCCTGTACCTTCAAAGTCACAAGCACTTTTCTAATAATCCTGCAAATTATCAATGCAATAGCAAGTTACATTGCAGCAAAGCAGGAAAAACACCCTGGGGAAGAACGCATATGCAGCAAATTATGCATGGACATTAAAATATCAACGTCTCAAATGTCCTCCAAGTGGTAACGGGAAGTAAAAAAAAATGGCCAGATATCATGAGAAATAGATGCTTAAATGAGACGATTAGAAAACAGAACGACTCCCACTCCAGAATTTCCCTTTTATCCCCAGCATGTGCGTTTGAGATGCATGTCAGATGAAGAACGGGACGAGTTCAGCGACTCGGTGGCATTTACCGCCGCTTTATCTCTCCATAAGCTTCCGACGCACACATTTCTCCGGCGTCCTGTAATGCACCATCAGCAGCCCGGCAATCACTCACGGCTTCGATGCAGATTTCAAAAAGCTTTCTTTTTTTGCGCCGTCGCCGACTTGCTGATTCATGCGATAAAATTTGCCTGTAATTACGAGCGGACAAATGTTAATGCAATCTGTGGGGCGATTAGATCAACAGCGGTTTCCATATTGCCCACCAGAGAAACAAAGTGGCGTTCGGGCCTGCGCCGCGTACATTAACAGGTACATATTAAGGTGATTTCTGCTTTGTACTTAACTCCCTCACTGCACGATGCCCCTCTTTTCTTGTTCATTCGGACTGCCAAGAGAATTAGCTCCAAACGTGGAGCAACAGTAGAAGCTTTTGAGCGCCGTTTTCCGTCGGCCCCACTGTAAGGGCCCTCAAATCCCTCTGCATGCCTCTAATTATTTTATGGCTTTGGAGTTTGATGTGTGTGCTTTGAAAGAGGCGGCAGCCGAAACCCATTCACACACATACACACACACACTGGGAGAAAAGCAAACACATCTGCACTAGTTTGCGAGGATGAATCGGGTAGACATGCTTTAGCTTTAGCTCAATCCCTGTTCTTCTCTGTGTTAAGGTCTCTTTCTCCCCTTCCCTCTCTTATCACTTCCACAGCCCCCCCCCTCCCTCTCTCTCTCTTAAATCTCCTCAAATCCCCCCTCTACCTACCGGCTATAGCCGCATCCGCAAACCCGTTAAAGCTACACGCCATTCATCAAGGGGTTTCCTAGCAACCACTCTCCATCCGTTCCTCCTGAAAGGGACTTTTTGGGGGAAAGAAGTGCATGAGAGGTGTGTGTGAAGAGCGTCTCCATGGTAAAGTGGTTGAAGACCAGGGCAATTTAGTCACCAACAGTTTGTGTGTGATCTTAGCAGGCCCCACACGGTTTTTGGGGGTCAGGGGTCACACCTCCAGCCATAATGTCACGCCTGGTTAGTTCGGGACTCTTTACTGGGGGAAATTGGTTGTGTGCCGCTTTAAACTGCACATCCTTTGGGGGTTACTGCATAGTCTTTTTTCTTTCCTTTCATTTTTGATCTGCGCATCTCCTTGTTGCTAAGCAAAACTGGCACTGTGTGTCAATCAGTTGTACCACCTAGCTGTCACGTTGGTATTTATAGTCCTGTCACTGCTTTTAGAGAATGTTCTACGATTAACACGCTCAAACTAGGTTGTAATTCTGTATTTTCTGAACCTTGATCGTAAAGCACAAAAAAAAATTCAATATTTCCCGTTTGACCTTGAAGAGACTTTAATGGAGTTGAAAGGAAATTGAAAGAGTTTAGAGGCAGTCGGAAGGTTGTGAGTTTGAGTCCCAGACAGCAATAGGTTACCATGAGGGTGTGGCCTCGCAGTGACTTTCTAATAATAATCCTTTATAATCCCACAAATGAGAAATTTGTCCTCTGCATTTCACCCATACACACACGTGCGGTGTAGGCAGCTATTGAAAGCACCCGGGGAGCAGTGATGGGGACGGTACCTTGCTCAAGGGTACCTCAGGGCAACCCACTGGGGAGGGGATTGAACCCACAATCTTCTGATCCAGGGGCAACTCCCTAACAACTAGACCACTAGGCCACCGCTGCCCCAATGGGATTGGGCAAGTGAGATGGGGTTCACTTTCACTTTCACCATCACTGCTCCCCAGGCAGTGGATATGGCTGCCCACTGATGCACAATGTGTACGTGCAGAGAATGCATTTGATGGTGGTGCTGTGGGTTCTCAATGACAAATAGTCCCTTTCACTTGACAGAATGAGCCAATCCAAAATCAGTGTCAAAAATATAGAAAAAGGCCAAATCAGGAGAAAACAGGACAATCAGAGATACAATGATCTACAGCTCAGTGTCTTGGCAAAAGCTCAAGCGACATTACAAAGAGTTGGTGCTATTTTTTCAGAATTGGGTCCAGTTGGGCTGTGCTGGGCAGGTGGGCGTGGCTGAGGCTTTGGAGATTCAGATCGGTGATGTCCTACAGGACAGTGTTACACGGCAGCCCCATTGAATGCTCTCCATGCCTTTATAGAATAATGCTCAGTGCAAAACAAAAGCTAAAAGACTGGCTAGAGTCACCCAATCAGATCTTAGGATGAAGCTTACTGACATAAAATGTAATTTTTCAGTTTAAAAAACATTTAATCTGAACTATATCTGGGGTGGTGCTGGTCTAGTGGTAGGATACTCATCTATAAATCACAGGTTCAGATCCCAACTCTGGCACCACACCATTGGGTTCCTAAGTAAGACTCCGGGTTGTTCCAGAGAGACTGTCCCTATAATTAGGAAATGTAAGTTGCTCTGGAAAAGAGCATCCACTCACTTCCATAAACTGTTAATGTTTTGCCTTGGTGGTGGTGGTCTTGGTGTAGGAAACTCATCAATGGACCAAAAGATCTCCCAGACTCAAATCACACCTTCATCATTACCACTACTAGGTTCCTGAGCAAGACCCTTAACTAAACTCCAGGGAGACTGTCATCCTAGGAATGGGAAGGTGTCCTGGACAAGAGTGTCTGCTAAATGCTGTAAATCTAAACCCCGAAAAAAAAAATCTTTGGCTTCAGAACGTTTTTTTTTTCATGGTTAACATTCCTGTGGATAAAAAAGCCCATCTGTGCGAGTGGAGGCTGAGACTGTGGGTCATGGTTTTGGCAGGTTGTCTGCTGAATCAGTCTCTGACGGACCAAACAGAAGGGAGGGTCTGAGGCTGTGAGCGAGTGTGCTAGCATGGATCTTCCCATAGCCTAGCTTCAAAGAAAACAAACTGCAAGGATTAAGCCGAGCAGTAAAAAATGGTTCCCTGAGTGAACCCGGGGTTATGAGTGGGCTGCGTTTGAGTTGAGGCTGGTCTGAAGGGTTTTGCAAGCTGCGTTCTTCATGTCATCATGATGGCCAACAGAGCCTGGGGGAGTGCTGGGGATTTCATTCTTGACTTTATACCAGGCCGTTCTCGGAGCCTCCCTGACCTTAACGACCCTCCAGCTTTTAGTCAGAAGAGTGTGTGACAGCAACTAATCTGAGCAGTGGACTTAAGGATGCCTCCTACTCCATTAGAAGGCTTTCCTTCCGAGAAATTCTCCGCGCCTTGGAATTCCAGACCCTCCAACACTTCAAGACAGACGGAGGGGTTTAGCGCTCCAACGGTCCCATAGTTTATCAATCGGGCCATCAATCGGTCCATGGTTTTGCTCTACTTTCCCTCCCAGGGAACCTGTACCAGTCATTTCCAGTTGATCTGGATGAGCTGGGAGCTGAAACAGAGCAAATATTTGTGGACCAGGTTGAGAAAGACTTTTATTCCCTGTCAAGACCTGCTGTTTAACTAGAAGCATAAAAGCCCACACAATTATACATTTATGGGGAACTGAAAAGATTTTATCGAGGCTTTTTGGCACTAGTGGTCTGTAAATCCTGAAATGTTTATACAGAGTAACATCAGCTGGTATTTTGAAAAGGTTTAAAAGAAAGAAAAATGCAAAAAGATACAACGTGCAAAGTTCCTCATGACAGATCAAATGTTGTTTGTATCAAACGTATAAATCAACAATGTCCGGCCAAAAGCTGCCTCGGGAATCAGCGTTTTGCTCATTCCAAAGTGCTGAGATCTTTCCGAACAGGCATTGACTCATGCAGTAAGTGAGTAATGAAGACTGTTATCGTTTGCAGAAGAGAGGAGGAGAGAAAGGAAAGGCTTCTAACTCACCTCCTGTGATGCCCGTACCCACAGAGAGCGTTCAAACACCATAAACTACTACTTTTAGACATGAGTCACTGCTGAAGAAGAGGCACTCTCTGGTGTTACGTTCCATAACAATAAAGTGGAACAACCTCGAAAACAATTTGGGATAATCTTCTAGAACTCGAAACCTCAGAGGTGTTTCAGAAATGCTTGTAATGGTGAGAGATGATGCAGTTACACCATCTTCTCTTCTGAGGAGGCAACACTAGATGTTGGAATATGGTGGGGAGGGTTTGGTTGCATTAATGGATGAGTTGGACTTTGACAGACAGCGCTGTAAGACATCTAGGAGGACCTGGATGGAGCTTCATCACTGCAGAGTCTCACTGATTCTCAGCCAACTAGGAGAACCTGGATGGAGCTTCATCACTGCAGAGCCTCACTGATTCTCAGGCAACTAGGAGGACCTGGATGGAGCTTCATCACTGCAGAGCCTCACTGATTCTCAGCCCAGTGCTGAGGGGCTTTATGATCTTCTTGGCATCAGGCATTATCTAAACTCAGGCCTTTTTGGCATATTTTTTTCTATTCCTATGGTAATGCTTTAGAAATATGAGATGTGCAAGTGTTTACCTCAAATCAATGGTTTTCAAACAAGTCCTCGGGTCATCCCATAACCACCTGGGACCTCCGAACCAGCCATATGTGTTTGCCATGGGTTTGGGTCCATATGTGTATGATTTTGCATCATAATATAACGGATATATTGTAAGAAGAATTTCCGTTTGACTAAACTTTAAGTTTAACTAAAATAACCCAGCTTGCAGCACCGTGTCTTTTCCAGCTATTTATTGGACACAACTTCAAACCCCAACTCCTTTTCAAGTAGACAGTTAATTTCCTCATTTCTCAATTTCCAACGTTCCTGCTCGTCCATGCAGTTCAACTGGAGACTGGAGAGGACAAGATGTAATTCTCAAGTTTGTTTTTCTTTGAACTAGATATTGTCACTATGGTACAATTTTGGAGAATGATTATGATCATGATCACCTGTTGAAGACCTGAGAATGATTATGATCATGATCACCTGTTGAAGACCATGATCACCTGTTGTTGTCAAAAGTTGATTCCAACAGCTGTCCAGCACTATGTTAACCAGATGGAACTGAGTGGTAATTTCTTGCTTTTTCAAAATCTTTTAATTCAGACTAAATCTCAAGATTTTCCTGCCTAAACCTTCACCAATCCGCCTCCAGGTTTCACTGCAGGAACAACACATTCTGTGCAGCCCTTCCTCCTGTCCACTGTCCCACATAAAGCCATCAAATCACTGACCTTTACTCTAATCCAGACCTGCCCCCAGTCCTGAACACTCCAGCTTTTGTGCTGTTTGGTCCACAACCGGCTCTTTTTATTGTTAACACCTTGAAATAAAGCTTCTCTGGAAAGTTCTGACATTACCAACATAAAGTGAATTTCAGTCACTAAAGACACACTTGAAATGTCTTCAGAAGCTACAGTTTCTATCTTTGTGGCTGAATATTGTGTTTTTAAAATTAAATTTGCGTTTGTTTTAAGAATTTCCAATGTTGGGTAATAAAACTTTTAGGAAGGCAGGGCCCAGACCTCTTGTCTCTTCTGGCTTCTGCCTTTGCCCAATAGGATGATGGTGAAAATGTGTAAATATGTGCGGAAAGTATGTATTCACAGTATGTATAATATGAGAGCTAAAAAAGACCTCCTCTATGATTGCCGGGCAATCCCGTAAATGGGTCCGGCACTGGTTGAGAAGCTGCCACCGAAAGTGGCAGTTGTTTGCCAGAGATGTCCCATTTCATCACACGAAAGCCCCTCAAGGACACGGCAGCTGTCGTCAAGATGTAAATCATCATCCTGACCCTACGGACAGATGTGCTTCCCTTCTGTCAAGGCACTTTATGTCCACACATGAAGACGCTCGGATGACCCAAATGTTGTTTCTTCATTTGAAATATCCAGATATGTTTCATTTCTTCATCCCACCACCGACATCACTGAGCTCTTAATCATGTGCTTGTTTTGAGCCGTTTTATTGTTGGAGCACTGAAGGAGGAAAGGAAATATTTGTATTTAGTACAGAGTGTCATTTTGGGGCCAAATGAAGCTAAAAAAGGGGGACAAAATGTGATGTATGAATCTAATTACCAACATGTCTGCTACAGGTGTTGGGTAAAACACACACACACACACACACACACATGAAAACAGAGCGTGAGGGTTATTCGGCTGCTACAATGCACGGCTGACACCGCAGTCCATCAAAGGCGCGGCTGCAGAAAGAGCCGGAGCCCCACAGCTGAAAAGAACAATTACCACTTCTATCGCCTCCTCTAAATTAGCATTCATTGGCGATATGATTTACTACAAAGACAAGCCGTTTCTCCCTCATTCTGCCTCTCTTTTTTCAGGCCCTTTCTTCTCCTCTCTCCTCTGTCACTTCTCCGTAGGAGCGGGTTAATGTAGTAACATTTGTATTCTCCTCCTGAGCCTCACGACAGACGACGAGGATCCGCTGCAGGTCAAGCCAGCCTCTCTCACTCGCACTCGCACTCTCACTCTCACTCTCACTCTCTCTCTCTTTCTCTCATCCTCGGCTCTTTGAAGAGATAAAGACGCCGTAATTGCATTTGCATATCGTACAGCGGAGAGAGAGACTCACGGGTCGTGACTCGGGCTTCATGTGACTGTGCGGCGAACATGAAAAACACATCTATCCCTTCTGTCTGTGCTTCACTGCTGCACCTTAAGCTCAGGATTACTGCACGTCCCGGGACTGCATCAAATAATCAAACCCGCATCATTTACTGTTTTTTTTGCAAACACCTCACCTTACTTCTGTCAAAGGCATGCGAAAACTATTACACCTCCCAAACCCCTGGGAGACTGATGGTCTGATGGTTAGGGACTGGGCCGCAGGACCGGAAGGTAATGGGTTTCAATCTCAGATCCGAGTGTTGCCCTGATCTAGCCTTGGGCAAGGTACCATCCCCATCACTGCTCCCCAGCCCCTGGATATGGCTGCCCCCTGCTGCATGGTGTGTGTGGGTTAAATACAGAGGATGCGTTTGGTTGTGGTTAACTGTGTGCTGTGCTTCTCACTGACACATAGTCACTTTCACTTTCAAATACTTTGCCGCGCTATTAGTATTAGCCCATCTCTTGATGTCTTCCATCATGCTTGAGTAAACACCAAATAAGATCTTAATTGCCTAAATCAATTAACAGAGTTTAGTTTAGATAATTAGGATCAATTAAACTTGACACATTAAGGCTTGATTACTGCCAGCCTTACTGAATCCAAACCAGAGATGGCAAACATATTCCTCTAGATAAACAGATGTTCAGAAGTTCTAAAATTAGAAGTACTAATGCAGCTACAAGTAAAAAGTAAAGTAAAAAGTACAGTAAAAAAAAAGTACAAAAAAATAAATAAAATAAAGAGAGTGTAAAGTATAAAGTACAGTAATGTACTGAGAGTATAAAGTAAAAAGTACAGGAATGTACTGAGAGTGTAAAGTAAAAAGTACAGGAATGTACTGAGAGTGTAAAGTAAAAGTACAGGAATGTACTGAGAGTGTAAAGTAAAAGTACAGGAGTGTACTGAGAGTGTAAAGTGAGACGTGTCTCCTCTGAAGGACGTCTGGAGCGTCTGTCTGTGCTGAAAGTGAACTGAATCTCACTCCATATTAATAGAATTAAAGACTATTAAAGCCTCGAACTCCAACTCCAATAAAAACAATCTACTGAAAATAATCCACATTAACTTCACCGCTTCACTTTCATCACCGTCTCAATGTTGCGAAGATGATGGAGAATAAAAATAACGGAGGATTTCCCCCCAATGTGTTCAGACTAATTGGAAGGGCTAAATTGTGTTCCAGAGTGGGGAGCAGGGAGTCAAAAGCAAAGCAGAGAAAAAAAAAATACAGTAATTAATTATTTGTTGATCTTTGTTATTCGAACCTCTGATCTAAACCGCACTTCAAGTTCCAGCCCGTGTGAAATAAAGACTATTCCTTCCCATCACTGAAATGGTTGAATGATCAAGTGTTTGGCGTTCTTTGAGCAGTGGTGGCCTAGTGTTTATGGACTAGGCCCAGGATCGGAAGGTCGTGGGTTTGAATCTCAGAACAATAGGTCGCCCTGAGCTACCCTTGATCAAGGTACCATCCCCATCACTGCTCCCTGTGCACTGGAAATGGCTGCCCACTGCTGGACAGTGTGTGTATGGGTATGTAGTAGTATCATAGTAGTGGAACTGTGCTTTCATGCAGCATTTCCACAAACCTTACGGCTACAAATTCCAAGCTGTCTTCAACATGGCATTATTTTTAACCTTCTCGTGACACAGGCGAGGCGGTCCCTGTGGAGCCCTTATGGATCACGGGAGTATTTCAGGAAAGTATGGAAGTGATGCAGCTCTCCACTTCATTTAGGAAAGAAATCCAGAGCCACGTCCAATTAGGCCGGCCATGCTGACTATCGCCCTGGCATAAACCCAGGCCAGATACATATAGCTCCATGTTACTGCTACCACAAAACCACAGCTAAGCAGCCCTCTGGAGTCCAGACGTCCACATCTGCTCCTGTGAAGGAGATCCGACGTGCGGCCCTGGAATTTTTCATCAGTTTGATGTTTGCCACTTCTGTATACAATGAAGGTAAGTTTCCCCAGAGCAATCCAACAGGCTGGAAAATTGAGGGCTAAACATCTGTTTGTAGCACTGCTTCAATCAGAAACCACCCAGTCCGGCACACACACACCTCAACACACACACACACACCCTCACACACACCGCTCTCTCTCCTGGAGCTGTTTTGGGTTTCTCTGTGTTTACTTTTTTGCGAACTCCATCCCGCAGGTTTCTCACTCGTCATAGGATAGAAATGTCAACACATCTGCAGCGCCGGTCCGGTCAGAACCACCACACCAGGCTTCTGTCGCCGCAGGCCAATTAAATAGCACAGAGGATAAATAATCGGGGAATTAAATATCCCGCTCTCGCGGGCTAAGCCTCTTAAGAAAACACACTGACTTCACTTCAGTAACCTTTCGCCGGGGCCCCGAGCCAGATCTAATTAGGGCAAGTTTGCCAGCCGAATATTCTCAATATGTGCTCCCTATTACGGATAATACGTCTCCGTTTCAGACCAGGCTCGGGTGTTTTTTTGGCCGGAGACGGGGTGTCGTGTGGCTCGGAGAGCTGTGCTCAATCAAGCCGTGATGTGTTTCTGCAAGTTCCTTGCCATGATCTGGGGATCACAGGAGCAGTTTGCTCAAGCTGTGATGATTCTGACCACAGTGTGTGTGTGTGTGTGTGTGTGTGTGTGTGTGTGTGTGTGTGTGTGTGTG
>JABMDN010009772.1:0-11681 GCA_017165825.1 Hepsetus odoe
TATATATATATATATTTAGAATTTTTTTGCATTGTGAATATTTCACATCATTGATCTTCTTTACAAGCAGGGCTTGAAAGTTCTCAATGAACCCTGTGATTCTGTAATTCCAATATATCACAGTGTGCTGAGCTGAAAGCAAACTAACAAACAACAGGGCAGTGGAGGCCTAGTGGTCAGAGACTAGGCCCCATGACCAGAAGTTAATGGGTTCAAATCCCAGTAGGTTGCCCTGAGGTACCTAAGAGCAAGGTACCGTCCCCTTCACTGCTCCCTGGGCACTTTAAATAGCTGCCCCCTGCTGCACAGTGTGCAGGGGTGAAAAGGGATTCATATTCAAGTGTCTTGTCAACAAGGGAGATGCAAGGTTTTTGAAATTTACACTGTAACATTAAATGGCCCAAAAAAACCCTTTGCCTAATATTTCGTAGGTCCAACTCATGGTGGCAAAAAGTTCTGTCCGTTATAGGCCTGGACACTACAAGACCTCTGAAGACAGTAGGCAGAGGTCAGCGGTCAGCATGGACACTGGTCTGTGGCTATGTAGTCCCATGTGCAGCATTCTTTCTATCATTAAAATCATCTAGTTTTTACTGTTGTCTTCCTTGGCCTACCTTTGGTAGGTAGAGATCATTGAGGGTCACAAAATAAGGTGTTTGGAGACAGTTCCCATATTCGTCCAAGTTTGGCCCTTGTCAGCATCACTCCTATCCTTAAACTAACCATTTTCCTGTTTCTAACAAATCTTCATCAAAAACTGAATGGTCACGCTGCTAATATGCCCACCCTTAACAGGCGCTTTCTATAAGAAGATATTGAGAGTGGTTTTATTGTTGTGGCTCTTAGGCCACTGTCACAGTCTGTCTTGCCTGTGGTTCCGGTTGGGCACAACAGATGGCAGTCTGTTCTGACTGAGCACACCTGGGCACAGTCAGAACCTTGCAAGCCTTGCAGTTAATGGTGGCGTTTTTGGTTTTGTGTTTTGGTTTATGTTCAATAAAGTTATGTTCCGGATTACCGGATTACTTGACGTCCTTCCCATACCCCGCCACCGTTACAGCCACTGATATAACATTAGAATGAGTTGGACTCTAGTTTAGCTTTAAATATTAGATTGTTTAGCAAGGGTTGTTTTGCTTTTTAACTATATTGTTCCTCACTCTCCTAAAATTCTCCTTCTTTGAAATCCAAGTTTTTTCTGAAAAACTATTCTTTAACACAGTTTAAAGTTAATTTTTTTTCATGTTTCATGACTGAACAGGTTTGAGAAAGGTACGTTAGCTTGCTAGCTAGTGTGCAGCTGCCTGCATTGCTAACGGTTTCAGCTAACTTGTTTCACTTTTGTCTGTGAGGCTGATAAAAACTAGACAGTCTTACAAAAGATGGACCAAAAGTGGACCTGTGTCTTTAAACTTATCCTCTCCTCACTTTACTTTCTTTTATCACACTCCGCTTTCCTCATCCCATTCAGTCAGAGTCAGCACTTGACACTCTGAGGAGGAGGCCATATAGAGTAGATACTAAATAAATAATTATGAATTAAAGTTAAACACATCCAAAGCATTTAATATCTCTAAAAGCTACTTCACAGAAAGTTGTTACGTATTTCTATAATTCATTAATGTCTGAAAGGATCATACAGGCCCTTATATATAGAAATATAGTTTCCAAAAACTATTCTTTTTATTTTAAGATAAATTGGAGAGGAAAAATAATTTTTGCCACTGTCATCATTACATATAAAACTCATAAAACACAGGTCCACTCTTGGATTTGATTAGATGAAATTAAATGATTAAATTAAATGAAATTGCTATATTTATGTTGCAGACATGGCAGCCCCTGGTTCCTGTCACTGTTTCTCTAGAATTTACATCCGTCTGCCATTTCACAACAGTTAATATTTTTTTTACATCTCAGTAATTGAATTGTCCAAATCTTTTTTAAAAGTCAGTCAAATTTCCTGTTAAACTCATTCATATGAGGCCTTGAATCTGCATAGAAGGGATGAATAACACCTTGGTCAAAATTACAAGTGGTCTGAAGAAAACATTTGGTACCATTGTTGTCATTTTAAATTATCGACAGTTTGAAAGCACCAGCGTCCTTCACATTGTGTAAATATGAAGAAAAGACGATCTTACCAGTGTCCTTCACATTGTGTAAATATGAAGACAAGATGATCTTACCAGTGTCCTTCACATTGTGTAAATATGAAGACACGACAATCTTACCAGTGTCCTTCACGTTGTGAAATACAAAGACAAGAGGATCTTACCAGTGTCCTTCACGTTATGTTAATATGAAGACAGGACAACTTACCAGTGTCCTCATAAAGTTGTGAAACATGAAGACAAGAGGATCTTAACAGTGTCCTTCACTTGCATAGTTAATATGAAGACAAGAGGATCTTACTCAGTGTCCTTCATTGCTATATGTTAATATGAAGACAGGACAATCTTACCAGTGTCCTTCATGTTGTGAAATATGAAGACAAGGAGGATCTTAACAGTGTCCTTCACGGTATGTTAATATGAAGACAAGATGATCTTAGACAAGATCATGTGTCCTTCACATTGTGTAAATATGAAGATAGGATGAAAAATATGACTTTGTGGTGACCCCTGGTTCCTTTTACCACCATTAGGTTTCTCTAGTTGTGGATACATTTTTCTAAATTCATTCATTTTTTAAAATTCATTTTCTAAATTCATAACCACAACAATTTTTGCATGTCATCAATAGAATTAAGTAGACATTTGTGGAATTCATTCATTTGTCATACTAAACATGTCGGCCTTTTTCAGCTGTTGGCCACTAGGACTGTAAACAGTTTGACCCCTAGAAGACCCTGTTTACAGGACTGTCAGTTAATACAATGCCTTCTGCTTTAAAAGTGGACACAAGGTAAGGCTCCACAGCAGGGAAACTGAGCAAACTGAGTTGTTTGGCCCTTAGTTACAGAGAAATTGATTGAAGTGAACGTCCATTTGGGAGGCAGTTCTTACCCCTCATTTAATTCCATGATTGGGAGCCTTTCTTTTCGTCCCGTTTCAACAGAATCATAAATTTTGATTATGCCGCATGTGCAGCTTGCCATAAAATAAAACATGATTCAGTCAAGCACGTGAGGAAATTTGGAGACCTTCCTGCACACGTGGTACACAGAATGAACAGTATTTATTATAGGCTTAGAATGGCTCCAAATTAAACATTTAGACCCATGTAATCATATTACAATTCAAAATATTTCAAGCTTTAATTCGCTTTTATTTTTTTTATGCAGCATACGCAGTGGAAATATATGTGGAATATTTAGCACTGAAAGTTTTGCTAATAAAATATTTAGTGTGTATCTGTATATCCCAGCTGTTGGAATCACCTTATATCTCTAAACTGTTATTTTTTTTTAGGAGGAGCTAAAATCATTTTGAACAAATAATGGATGTTATGAAGAAACTTTTTTTTTTTTTAACACATGAATTTGGATTACTTCTGTTCTTTTCTTCATGCACTTTTCACCCAAACTATAAAAGAAAACCTATTTAGTTTCAAATGTAGAAATGTTTAATAAAATTAATTTGAAAAAATATTTGGAGACTATTTGGGGAAATAAGCAAATAAAAAAAAGAGAAATATTAAGAACAAAAATATGACGTAAAAAAAACAACAGTATTTTTTAAAAATCTTGTTAAACCTTTCCTGATGGAAGTGTGCAGTTCACTGTGTGAAAGAAAAAAATCTGAACGAAACCTGCTTAAAAAAAAAAAAAAAAAATGGACATTCTTATTACTTTTTACTAAATTGACGTTTATTTGAATTTTTAATAATAATAATAAATAACAGCTACTTGTTTGTATCTATGCAAACAGTGAAAGAGAAATATAGCTTATAATATATAATTCAGAAAGTGCAGTAAAAACCTCAGTGTTTTCTATGTGTCCATGCGGCTGTCTGTATATGAGAGTTGGCCTGACCTGTAGAGTGGGCCAGTTCTGATAGGCCACCCTTTGCTTGCCATTTGGCTCACTCTTTCACTTCAAAGCTGATGTAGGCCTGGCATTCGGCCCAGGATCATGAGTGACTGGCGGCCTTCCCAAAACTCCAGACCCTGGCTTTAGGCCTGCAGGCCCCAACCCCACAGGCCAGCACTAGGAGCAGCTTGACAAATGGCTTCTGGCAATGC
The DNA here is from genome assembly GCA_017165825.1 of Hepsetus odoe. NCBI lineage: Eukaryota > Metazoa > Chordata > Actinopteri > Characiformes > Hepsetidae > Hepsetus > Hepsetus odoe. Next base: position 4,187 of record JABMDN010009772.1, read on the forward strand.
CACAGGCCGATCTGCCTCAGTGCACAACTACAGCCTGTCAGAGCGAGAGACAGAGAAAGAGGGAAAGAAAGGTTGGCTTTGAACTTTGATAATGTAATATTCTTCAATGGCAGCTGCTTGGATCTGACAGGCAAAAATAGAATCCCATTCATTCATAACTTTTGTTAAATAGCCCACACTTACAGGTAGTGTCAGAGAAACACTCACAAATCAACCCCCACAAAACACACCCGTGCAATCCACACTAATTTAAAATGTTTTCTATGGGTGGCCACACTCAGACAGTGAGGCCATTAATATTGATCTCTATCTCTCTCTCTCTCTCTCTCTCTCTCGCTCTCTCTCTCGCTCTCTCTCTCCCAAGCAATAAAAATGATATAATAATCATCATTTTAAATTTTCAAATACATAAACTTTCATTATTGCTATAATATTACTTTAAAAGTTGTACATTTTTTATGACAACATTATTTGTCAAGAAGAAGAAAAATCATTATAATTAAAAAGATAATAATTATAGTAAAAAAGTGAGAGCAACAACAATAATAATCCAAAGAAGTCAATTTATGGAAGAGATTGCGACTAAAATTATAAACATTTTAAATGTTAAATGTTAAAAAAAATAATGATTGTTTATTTTTTAGCAATTTACAAAATGCAAAGTGAGCAAACAAAAGAAAAATCTAAATCAAATCAATATTTGGTGTTATTACCCTTTGCCTTCAAACCAGCATCAATTTTTCTGGCCCCCACAGAGCCCTGATCTCAGCATCATCGAGTGTGTCTGGGATTACATGAAGAGACAGAAGGATGTGAAGAAGCCTACATTCACAGAAGATCTGTGGTTAGTTCTCCAAGATGTTTGGAACAATCTACCAGCTGAGTTCCTTCAAAAACTGTGTGCAAGTGTACCTAGAAGAATTGATGCTGTTTTGAAGGCAAAGGGTGGACACACCAAATATGGAATTTGATTTAGATTTCTCTTTTGTTCATTCACTGCATTTTGTTGACTGATGAAAATAAATGATTAACACTTCCATTTTTGAAAGCATTCTTTGTTTACAGCATTTTTTCCACACCGACCTAAAACTTTTTATATATATATTGCTATTACAGTACCAGTAGTAACTGTGCTTATGTAGACATGAACAATATACCACTATGAATCCTTAAATAATACTAAAATATTATTATTAATATTGCTGATCTTGCATATGTTCCCTTATATAGCATTCCGACCTTTCTCTGTTTTTTGGTATGACTATTCTGCCTGAGCTCCCAGTAAATCCTGTTCACTGAGAGAACAGGAAACAAGCACGACTACCACAACAAACAGATTCCTTCTACAGACAAATAGTGTCTCTGTAAAATAAGCTCTGATTCATCTCAGTCTCACATTACTGTAGCTGCTCTCTGATCATCTCCATGAGAACAGTGGATGGGTGGAATCTCATCTGAGGAGTGTGTGAAATGAAAAGTCTTTAGTGCAGGCTCAGTCGGCTCCTCTGCCTGAGGGACACAGATGATTTTAGTAAGAATGCGTCAAACAAAGGCAAGAGAATACGCTGAATAATTACAGTAACTTTAGACATGAAACAGTCATGGCAGAGCAGACTGAACTGCATTTCTTCCCTGTTCCCATTTGTATTGCTTTGTTAGATTTAAGATTCTGTCTTGAAAATCATACCAGGGTTTTGCAAAAAGTGTATTCAAGAACTAACCTGGATGCGTATGTGTGTGCAAGTGTGTGTTTTCATGATGCCAGGGTCAACTTTCAGGATGTATAAAGTGGAGAAACTCTGATCTGTAGAGTGAGCTCAGAGGGAGGAGTGCAGATGTCAGGTTGGATAGCACGTTCGTAAGAAATGAGGAACCTACACTGCAGTACTCAGAGTAAATCATCACTCTTCTATCTAACCTCAGCTAACCTCTCTCTCTCTCTCTCTCTCTCATAGTAGTATTCTCTCTCTCTCTCCCCTCCTTCTCTTTCTTCCTAGCAATGAAAATGTTCTGCGATGGGCTGGCGACCTGTCCAGGGTGTGTCCACCGTCTTTCACCCTGTGTGAGTTGGGATGGACGCCGGCACCCCCCTGCTATTCCGCTTGGGACAAGCGGCAGATAATCCATTCATGTGGATGCAACTTAATCTTAGGCCATTGGCACAGCCCAAGTGAATCACCCTGTCAAACTGTAGAATTTGTTAATAGTTTGAGAAACATGACAAAGTTCAAAGTGTTTACTTGGATCCCAGATCTCAATACAATTGGTTCTGTGGTTCTGTGGAACATCTTTGGTGGAGCCTCAAACTGGCACTGGTGTTTTGGCGGCAAGAGGGGGACCTGCGCAATATTGGACAGGTTGTTTTAATGTTTTGGCTAATAGATGAAGAAGCAGGGTAAAAAAAAAAAAAGTCACAAGGATGTGAATGAGTTGGGCTATGTGGCCCATGCTGGGTAATTTCTGTGGGATCCAGAATTTCTCTGTAAATTCCTTTGAACATCCCTGTGCTTTCAATGGTGGATGTAAAATAGCATCTTAAAAATCAGTTCCTTTGAAGACAGTTATCATTCATTTTTACAGGAGCATTTCAGCAACTTGCTGTTTTCCTGCTGCAGATTGAAGACTGATGCTCATTAGACTGATGCTCACCTCTGCTCTAGTCATCTGGCTTTAACTTCTATTACTGTAACCTGTCTACCATCTACCATCAATGTAAAGTGCCTTGGGGCAACTCTGTTGTAAAAGGCGCTATATAAGAATAAATTGAATTGAATTGAATTGAATTGCTCTAATTAGCTTTTGCAAAACACAGCGTGAATTGACAAACTCCTTGACTGGGCAGAAAAGGCAGATAAAAGGATATATGTAGGTAGTTTCTCTCTGACAGCTGTCTACCACCTGTACGGTGGGCAGCTCATGTCTTTTCCTGAAAGGAAAGGGCTCCCAGCCAAGTCCATCAATTACTATGAGGGTTTCCTGAACTCCAGACCTGCTAGTCCACCATCTGAGCTGACTGTCTTCTCGATCGAACCATCATCAGATTCATCTCCCCATCTGAGCTTTAGATCAGCTCTCATTCTGGATTATCTGCCTTTGCTGCTGCTGCTAAGACTAAAAAAAAACTCAGCTGACAAACAAAACCTCCACTATTAGCTAATTGAGCATGTGTTTATAGACCTCTTTTTAAATAATTGCTAAAACTATTATTTTATTAAACACACCCTTTTCCTTTCCTTTCCTTTTTGATTGTCTGGTGTCGACCAGAGGAGAATGGATTCCAATTTTGAGTCTTTGTTCCTCCCAAGGTTTCTTCTTCCAATTTTAGGGAGTTTTGCCTCTGTTGCCCTCAGCTTATTCACTCAGGGCTCATATCTTGATTCTGTAAAGTGGCGTTGTGACAACAACAGTTGTACAAAGCGCTACAGAAATAAAACTCGACTTGACATGATAAACTTACTAATTTTTGACATCACAAAAACAGTCAATTCCAAATAAGCTGTACTTGCAGCTTTTTTTCACATATAAAATGTACTGACAAGAAATAATACATTTCAAAGCTGAAATTGAACATGAAAATCTTTAAAAAATTATGGATTTCAAAAAGTGATCCTTGAGAAATTCCCTGAACTTGTTGAAGGTCAATCCATTGTAGGGCTGACAAACAGACACAGTCACACCTAGGGGGCAATTTAGCATCTTCTATCACCCCGACGTGCCTGTCTTTAGAATGTGGGAAAAAACTGGAGTAACTAAATGAACTACAGACACTGTAAAGTGATCATAAATCACGAGCAAGTGGAAGAGTATCATGAGGGTCTCTTTTGAGTATTTTACTCAGTAATTGGTGGGAGAGGGAAGGTGAAAAAGGATTTTACTGGTAAGTATCATATTTCTCCACTTGCTGCTGCACAGTAATGTAATAAAGAAGACATTTTAGTCAAGTTATTATATTAGGAAATTCAGGAATACAACAAATCGCAATTAAATTTTTGGTTGCACCAGGGATAAAGTCATTTTAATCAGGAGCAAATCAGAACCACACAATGCAGTGATTTTTTTTTTTCTGGAGCTGAAGTTAGATTTTTGTGAAGTCAAAGATATGTCCGCCTACATAAAGTATCTGGTGTCAGGCAGACCGTTTCCTCATCTTCCTCATGTTCTTAACTAGTTTTCATACCTGGCACTATCATGCATCATGGATGAAGTGATCATGGCCAGACACATTTTAATACAGCAACTCAAATGATCCTTCAGAGAGGATCATGAATACATATGACCACATATCATCATTCATGATAACACAAGACTCTTGTGTTCTATTGCCTTTAAATATTTGTTCGGAACTATAAAGAAAATTATAAGAAAAAGGCCCTGAATATAGAAATCCGATGGGATTTAATGCAGCCAAACAAGTAGAGGTTTTGCACTGAGGACAGAGCCCTGAAGTTACAGCAGTGCAAGCTTCAGCTCAACTTTTTTCAGTTTTCTCCAAGTTTACCTGGATGTGGTTGTGTTCCAGACAGTCAAGTGAAAATGACTATGAGTGAAAGTGACTATTCTGTCTTAATTAAACACAGCACAGCACAGCACACAGTGTACCACAATGAAATCCAACCTCTGCTTTTCACCCATACACACTGTGCAGCAAGGGGCAGCTATATCCACTGCCCAAACAGTAACTTGCTCAACGGTACCTCAGGGCAACCTACTGATTGGGGCTCCAAACCCATAAACTTCTGATTTCCATCCATTTCCATCCATTTCAGGTTGTGTAGTTGCTGAAATAATTTTCTAAATACTGCAAATTTATTAAATTACCCAGTCTCCCTATCTATAATATCTATAATAACAATACGTTTACATTAAAAAAGAAGAAATGGAATTAGTCTTCATGAGTCTTAATGACACTAAATTTATGAGTTTATTGGTTTAAGTTACCTTGGTCTCTCAATGGCCACCCCTTTTGGACAGTCCTAGAATGGCCACTGGTGACCAGTTTTGTAGTGCTGACGTCCAAATATTTCAAATTTATTCCCATCAGTTCTGAGGGACATATTAGTATGACATGTCCACATTTCCCGTTCCTTCATATGTGCAGGAAGATGGAGATCCTGGCAGTAGTCAATATGTGTGATGTGATTTAGTAGAGGTCAAAGGGCACAGAATAGCATGCTGGGAAAAGCAGTCCTCAGCTGGTCTCAAACCGTATATCTCCTCATATAAGAATTATCTGCACATGGTTTGCAGTATTTCACTTTTACAGTAAGAGGAAAAAAGAAGAAAAATGTACTCCCAAGCCCCTGCAATATTTCATCCGAATGCTCAAGTGTGCCACAAATCACATTACACAAATGGAAGAGTGGATTCTTATACAAAGAGAAAAAAAAAGACAAAAAACAAAAAAAAATGATTCTACATAAATTTGCATTCCATGAAAATTCTAGCTTTCTCTCTCTCTCTCTCTCTCTCTCTCTCTCTCTCTCTCTCTCTCTCTCTCTCTATCTATCTATCTATCTGTCTGTCTCTCTCTCTCACTCTCTCAGCCATCTTGAAAAGTCTAAAAAGCACCATATGCAATGGGCTCCTATTTTGCCTCATATAAAGTGTTTGTGATTTATGAGAAGTGTGCGTATTTTCCCTGCGCAGTATAAATCATGCAGTTGGCTTTTGCAGCTTTTGAGCATGGAGGAGAGGGAGGGTTCCAAATCCCTGCGAGCACACTCTACATTTCCCCCTCTGCTGCTTAACAAGTGCAAGTATGAATTATTGGCCCAAAAAACCCATTCACCACTATTTAATATGCTTACCGTTTACCTTTCCCATGTTTAGCTCTCTCCCACTGATTGAAGTCTACATTCATCACCCTGTAGACAACTACCATTACCACCAACAGGATGCTGCCATGTTTTCTAGCAGATGATATTATGGGTGGTACATGTGCATATTTTAATATAGTCTTCTATAAATGTTATACAATTTTCATACTTGTTTTCTATTGTTGGACTAGTTTGTGGCCTAAAACCTATCAGAGAGGATATGAGGGCAGCGGTTGCCTAGTGGCTAGGGAGTTGGTCCCAGAATCGTAAGGGTGTGGGTTTGAATCCAAGACTAGTAGGTTGCCCTGAGGTACCCATGAGCAAGGTGAATATGAAAGTAAATATCCTTGTCATTGTGAGTACACAGCACAGGACACCTCACAATGAACCACACTTATTTTAACCCACTTAACCCATACACACTCACACACATGCAGCAGGGGGCACCTATTGAAAGGTTTAAACACTATGGTTCTGATCATGTAACACTTGGGCCAATGCCTCAAAAGGCACACCTACTCTGAATCTGTACTCATTACCCATATTATCAGCTCCACTGTTCATGTCAGATTCCAAAAAGTGAGCTGGTATGAACTGGATGGTGGATAATTGTCAGCAAAGCAGGGATAATGATATAGTAGTGACATGATAGTGTTTAGTACATGGAGAGAACTACATGGAGGGACTTATATATATATATATATATATATATACATACATATACACACACACACACATATATATATATATATATTTTTTTTTTTGCATGTTTAACACATACTTTGTTTCTTTGCTTTGAGTCCATTTGGAGTAAAATATTCTACATTTAACTGAACCTCTTTCTAGGTTTGAATCTATTTGGCATTTGTTGATCCCTTTCAAGGTCAAGTTTCGTGCATGGCTGTTTTTATGCTTTTTGCAACTAGTGAAGAGTGAAATGGCCCTTTGCTGCTGACGGGAACAAAAAGCCAGTTGTTTACTTTACAGTCAGCAATGATTTTTCCAGCAACTTGACAGACTAAAGTGCAAGTGAATGACTGTATATACAGTACTGTGCAAAAGTGTTAGTCTGCCAAGAAAATTGTTTCAAACTATTTATCTAAGCAGTAAGTGTGTTTTTGCCTGTAAAACACTGTAGAGCATTATTATTGACATGTTGGTCAGGTTACACAGTTAGAGGTACGCAGATTTGGATCCTGACTCCTAACTGCAGTCCAGTTGTGTTTTAAATTCCGTGAGTCGCACCTGATTTAATACAATGAAAGACTGATTAGTTAAAGCAGGTACAGAATGTTGTAGACTGGACTTCCCAAGAGGAGATGTACTATAAAGATCCTACAACAAGACTTTTACTTATTTACCATTTCTTCCATCTTTCCCCACAATCTGCTTTCAGATTCATTTCAAAAAGAATTAAAAATGTGTGAAATCTTCAGAAACAAAGATAAGGGACTGAATGGCACTGCTGCGTTAAAAAAATAGGCATTCGATCTGTTAATAGGAGAGAAAGCTTTTAGCTACCAAACAGCATGACACGCATGATTATGTTTAATCTCTTATTAGGTGTAGTCTGTATGACTGTGTACGAGTTTATAAGTGTATTAGTATAAACATATGAATGTATAATGTGTGTTTGTGTGTGTGTGTGTGTGTGTGTGTGTGTGTGTGTGTGTGTGTGT
>JABMDN010009835.1:0-13287 GCA_017165825.1 Hepsetus odoe
AATAATGTTATTATTATTACTACAACTAATATTACTATTATAGTATATTTTAATTATTTTTTTTTTTTTTTTAAACACAACCTAATTATTTAATCGTTTATCAGTGATGTTTTTGTTTTTTTTTTCCTTACAATTGAGTCTTCTAAGATCAGCACCTCAGCACAACACTTTCTGGACGCTCAGCCAATCTTTATCAGAGGAATTTCTGGGTGTCGGGCCAATCCCTTGTTCACTCCTTCATAGACCCCCACCCTTCTAATGTGTTTATGACAATGTCCCTCTCACTTTCTTCTTACTCTAATTCTGCTCAATTGTTATAGAAAAGAATATACAAAAATCACTTCACACTCTTTTAAGGCCTTCAGTCAAAATTCACACATCACCCATATGCGCGCACACACACAGATACACTTCTTCACACACTCCTTCACACACCCCCCTTTACGCCTCTCTCACTGACAACCACACACACACACCAGAACTGCAGTTACACACACACACACACAGTAGCTTCTTCTCAAAGTGATCACTCTCTCTCACACTACTTCATTCATACTTCATACTTGGCAGCTGCAACACACGTGTACACACAAATCTTACTTCTTTCAGTTCTCTATGAACAATCCTCTAAAGACAACAATTAATCACGCAATACTCAATAAAAACTGTACAACGCGAACCACAAGTTTGGACGTAAACCTTGTCGTCCGACCTACTGTGAGGGACGTATACCGCTGACCCCACAATGCGACTGCCACAGGTTTATCTTCAGACAGAGACACACATCAACTTCGCTTAGGAATACCGTCCTGCTTCATCCTCAAACAAACAGCAAAGTTCAATACGATCTTTCAACTCCTTGTTCTCGAAACGACTGCCATATATCCTACCGGAATACCAGACCCACCGTCACGCCCTCAAGGGAATTTCAGAAGAAAGTCAGATTCGTCAACCCACTTTAAAGCCTGCATATTCACCAGACGCTACCGGCCATGGGTCGAACATTACCTGTCCGAGATCTCTCAGGCTTTTAAAAGCGCTCCACGTGACCTGTAATACATTACAGGCTTTAAGAGCTGACTGCCCAAACAGGGTCAAGCCAACACTGGTGTGCACACTCAGATTCACCTATTTTACAGTTGGGCCACAGCTCCACCTCTTTGACTTCAGCAAAAAGTAAATTTTTAGAGTGGATTTCACCCTCTCACTCCACAGTTCCAATTTCTATGAATACTCATTTATCATTCTTTTATAAACATTAAGTACAATTCTTTATTGAAGAGGTGCACAGGTGTCCTAGTGGCCCAAGCCCCCCTCTGCTGGTCTGTAACACAGAACCTAAACTAAAAGGCAGCAAAATCTGAAATAATGCTTACCTTTAATGTTCTGTGCCAGATCAGCAGTGGGCCCGAGGAGCAGCGCCAACCCAGGAGCCCGTGTGGCCTCTTTTCAATCCTGCCGACTACGCCAAATTATGTAGTGGAAAATTGAGGTGTGAGCCTATGTCTGAAACTTTTTCTAAGTCAGAAACCAAACAAAGTCAAAAATCAAGCGAAGTCAGAGAGATGCAGCACAACCAATTTACTGAAGAGTTTCAGCAGGCGTGGTCCAGTGGGAGCAGCTCCAAATGCCCATCCCAACGTTGGACTTTAAATACATTTCAAACCCCTTTAACATTTGTATAAATCCATCCCATTATTAGTTTTCCACCAATAATATTCAGTGCTGTCATGATTGAAACCTCAGTTCCCCACCTTTGCCCCTTTCCCACCATTAGACTTAGGCCTTCTCATGGTCCACCTTCCTGCCTTGTCTACCACCTATATCTCAAGGCATCCTCCCATCCAGGCCCCCACTTAAAAGTGTTTTTTCACAGATGGGTCCCCTATTTTATGAGTGCAGCTGCCTAAGCAAAGCTGTAACTCTTTCCTGCTGGATGTTTTCTGGGGGCTCATGAGATGATGCAAGTAAGTAAGAATGTAACTAAGTGCAGGTTCAGCCACTTACTATCTCCTGGGGTCAGATTTAGGCTAACAAACTCTGTGACCTCAGGAATGTGAGGCACTGTGAGACAGGGACAAAAGTAAAGGGATTTTCACTAAACGATCTGGTTTCTCTGTTCCTGTCTTCTCCCCAGTCCCTTTCTTTGGGAAACCCTCACAGCATGTATCTTGAATCGAAGGACCTCTTTTTCCTTCCTCCGGTCCTTCGAGACCGTGGCGTTCACCTGTGGCATGGCGGTTCCCTCGGTCAGCTGATGGTAGAGTCCCATCAGCAACTCCTCCTGTTCAGCAAACCAAACATTACTGCAGCTGATCTGCTCACCTCCGAGGTGGGACTGGATTGTCCTCGCCTCTCTGTGCCACACGGCCCGATCCCTCACCGGCTCCACTCTGACTGACTTCTGCAAACACTTCGCAGCATGTTTACGCCTTTGGCACCTCTGTCCTTGTTGAAGTCCTGGTCTCCAACTTCCGAACCTCCTCTGACGACCGCCTGTTGCCCAGCGCGGCCTCTTGAAGACAGACCCCCGCTGGTGCACTCTCCCAACAGCCTGAATGACGACAGCAGCTTTGTTCATAGCATTAACATTTTTTCGCACTAAATAACCTCTAAAAGCTGCCTGGATGCGTATCGCTGACTTTCTCAACACCTGAAATCTTTCATGTTCGCTTTTGCCCCTGATGTAGGACCTAAAATATCTTTGAATGAAGATGGCTGACCTTCTTATGGCCTGGTACTTTGTTACCTCCCTGTGTCTTCTGAACGCAGCCTGAATCAGGGAAGCGGCCTGATGGTGCAGGATCACAGCCCTTCTGACCCTCTGACCTCTGAAGCAGGCTTGCAGGAACATTGCAGCGGAGCGCAATGTCAAAAACTCCTTTCTTTGTTTTCTGGCTTCACGTGTGGAACGATACCTCAGCTGGATTGCAACAACAGTCTGTTTGATGTATGAGTATCGTGCCCGAGCACAGTGAGCCCTGTAAGCCCTTTGTATAACCGTGGCAGCCTGGTGCTTCAGTTTCAGAGTCTGTCTGGTCTTCATCCCTCGGAATGCAGCTTGTAGAACAACAACAGCCCCTTTTTTCTCCTTCAAAGACTTCATTTCTTGCCTCATACTCTTACTAGCTCTATAATATCGCTGAACCATCTTGGCTGCCCACAGTAGCTTCAGGTAGTACTTTCTGTTTATGTGTTTCCTCACCTGTGCCTGAATGGTTACAGCAGCCTCATGTTCAATTCTCCTTTGCACCCGAGCTTTCCTTTTAAACTTGCCACTAACCTGGAGCTGCTCCTTCTCTGCTTTCTGTGTAGCAGATGGCTTCATGGAGCTGGTTTTGGGGGTCGACTTCTTGATGCCCCTTTCCTTGTTGCGAAGGGCTTCCTTGGTCGACTTCCCCGGTTGCGCGATGCAGGAAGTGGTCTCCACCCTCCTCCTGCTCTCTGCGTCCAGAACTGCCTTCTTTGCCATTGCCTCGCTTCTCTTGTTGCGGGTGGCCTTCTTTGCATTCCTCTTGGTGGGCGCCGTGCTGTCGCTGTGAACACGGAAAGACGCGTTTGCTACCAACCTCTCGTGGTGATTCGCGTTGGCCGTGTTCCCGCTATCAGCTGCGCACGGCGCGTTCTCCGCTGGCGGACTGTGGTTGCTGTCGCGACCTTGATCTTTGGAGGGGGTTGCTTCCACCCACCTGCTAAATCTGTCAATAACCACAAGCATGTACCTGTATCCTCTCACCCTTTTAATCATATCCACATAATCAATCACCAGATGTTGAAATGGTCCTGTAGGTACCCCGGTATGTGCCCAACTGGAGTAGTGATCACTTTAGCACATTATTTTGAGCACAAACATCCATCGGCTCCAGCAATTCGTTAATCGTTGCCTGTAAATATAGGAACCAAAACCCTTGTTTCTTTTATTTTCTTACCACTTCTCTGCTACTTAATGATCCAACCCATGTGCATTAGTGATTAGTATTGATAATGTGTTAGGTGCAATCAACAACCCTTCATGATTTCTCCATAACCGCCTGCATCTTGTTTAGCTCCTCTGTTGCTCCACCTGGTTCTTTCACACAATATTTGCTTGTTTCTGTATCTCCACCAGAGTCATCCAGTGTGGTTACAGATTCCGATAGCTCCCCAATGGTGCCATCACGGATCCTCATAGAGACCTTTCTAGCTGGAGTCATCAGCTAAGTTGTTCCCTTTATCACATAGTCATTTCCTTTTTTGTGTGCCTGACATTTAACTATTGCCAGTCTTCTTGGCAGCATCCTTAACTCATCAACTCTCCAGTATTTGCTGCAAATGTTGTATTGGGCTACCATCAGTCTTCTTAAAACCTCGCTGTTTCCATACGCCCCAAATAAATGTGTAGCTCAAAAGGGCATCACGCTGGAGTCAGTAAAAACATTAACACTCTTTCCCTTTGCCAATCTGCACGCCTCGGTTACTGCCTTCAACTCTGCTAGTTGGGCAGAACACGGCTGAGGACAATTTTCGGCGCACCCTCAAAACATCCGCTTCCTTTCACTCACCCTGCATATCCGCGTGGTTCCCCAAGTGATCCCTAAAACGGGATCCATCAACAAAATAAGTCTTCTGCTTCGGAATTGGTGTAGACTCCAAATCAGGTGTAACTTAGAAAACGCCAATGAACTAGCTATACAATCATGTGGTTTTCCTTCAAACTGGAAGGTAATAATTCTGGATTAACTGTATTGCATCTCCTAAAGTCACATGGAAATGTAAGCAGAGCAGAATACTCACCAAACTCCTTGCTTGTGTTAAAACAAACCTGCTACATTCTCGTGTCTATATGATTTTATGATGAGATAGATGATCACTGGAAACCCCCATCGGTAGAACTGAAAGCTTTCTCGTAAGCATAATGTACTGCTGCTAAACCCTGATAGCATGGTGGCCTCCCTGAGCCACTCCATCTAGTTTAGTGCTATAATAAGCTATTGGCTGTTTCTTTAGTCCACTACACGTCTCCTGCATCAACACTTTGCTGAAGCAAGTCATCAGCGTTAACTTAACAAACAAACAAAAGGTTTATCATAATCTGAATTGTAGCGGCTTAGCACTGGTGCAGTTTGCATTTCCTGCTTCAGAGTTTCAAGCGCAGCCACATAAAAGCATCCAGATGTGCATTTCAATGGAGCATTTAATGTCTTTGATCACTGCTTCTGTTATCCAGTCCCCTCAAGATTTTTTTGATCTTTATTGCATAATCTTCAATCCATTCTGCACTAAACCCTGTCATCCCAAGGAGCAGCATCATCTGTCCCACTGTCAGTGGTTGTGGTGCTACTGATTCCCTCAGCTGTGAAGGCTATTGCTTTTGTTCCATGAGCCACCAGCCGCCCCAGGTACTCTACCTGTGGTTGGCAATATTGTAATTTTGCTTGTGACACCTTATGTCCCCCTCAAACTAATTTCTGAGGAGCTTTAACCAGAGTCTTCATGACATTTGTTCTACTGGTGGAACACAAGATTAAATCATCAATATGCTGTAACATTGTGCTGTTTAAATCCAGTTCCTCTAGATCCTGTCTCAGGACTTGATTAAATATATGAGGGGAATGTTTGAATCCCTGTGGTAACCTTGTATAACTGTACACACTTCCCCCCTGGATGTGAATGCAAATGAATGCCTCGACTCTTCTGCTATTGGAATGCTAAAAACTGCAGAACACAAATCTATTACCGTAAAGTACTTGGCATCCGGTGGAATGTTCATAAGTAATGTGTGTGGATTGGGCACTTCTGCCTGCCAGTCTTCCACCGCTGCATTTACTGCTCTTGAATCCATGCACCAATCACCCATAGTTTTATCTGCCTTTTTATTGCTGGGAGTATAGGGTGTTATGGACTTCTCATCTCTATTAGTACTCCTGCGTCTACCAGCCCCAGTATAGTTCTCTCTATTCCCTGCTCAGCTTCTGGTTTTAATGGATACTGAGCTCTCCTAGGTAGTTGTGCTCCAGGTTTAATCTGATCTGAGCAGGTGAGGCTGATTTTGCAGTCCACATCTGTCTCATGTGACCACAGTTCTTCAGGAACTTGCTTAATCATTTGTTTCTTCTTGGGAATCTTCTTCTTCCTTCAGTGTGCACTCATTTGCTTCAGACATCATCATTTGGGTCTAGTGATTGCTACTGCCTGTGGTGCTGTCATCAATTCACACAACACTTTAATCATTGAATGATCTTCAGCACACACAGTATCAATGGGTTTTGTGTCTTCTCCCACTTCAGTTCTTCTGCTCTTTTAACCATTGCTCCCAACTCCTTTGAATCAAATCCTTCATTTATTAGGCGTCACATGAGGTCTTGCTCCTTCAACATCATACCACTCATTGATGAACTCATTTTCCTCCACTTGAGCGCTGCTCCTTCTGTCCCTATAACCACACTTCTAATTTTAGGTTGGCTGTTGTTCTTGCAGTCCCCTTCTAAGCCATTCTTCCTCCAGCATCTCATTCTGGCCTTTATCATAAATCATAGTACAGTGATATTCTAATCTGGGGTCTCTTGCTTTTGGTATCTGCGCTGAAATAAACTTCCCCCATCGACTCATTATTTCTTGAACTGGCCCTTCTATTTCTCCTAACCAATACACATTAGCTTCCTTTCCTAATGTCACATTGTCCTGAGCACTGACTGCCACTTCATCCCACATAAACTCCATCAGATTGTACACAAATCAAACCCAACTGGCACAAGCGTTTCTCCCTAATAAATTTACTGGAGTTTGCTCTGAAACTAAGATTAATTAGAATTGATTGTTTTCCCTGCTGTTACTTTAACTGGAGCTGTTGCTGGTGATAGCTGCACTTGTCCCGAGAATCCTACGGTCTTTACAGATTTTCCTGACCTGGGGAGGTTATTGGCATAATTTAGTTTAGGCATGTATAACAATCCCTGTGTCTATCATCATGGAGTATAATTTTGCCATTTACCTGAACCTGCAGCAGTTGGTTCCCCATCAGCTCCTTGCTAGTCAATAAGGCTGACCACTCCCTGTAGGATCTCCTGGGCCTCCTAGCACCCATTCTGTCCGCAGTAATTTACTGGGCTGGGTTTCTGATTTAATCGAGTCCGGGCAGGGTTCTGATTCCCTCTGTCCATGGATGTCCCTAAATATAGGTTTTGCTGTGATTGATCTTGACCCACAATTTGGGGAGCCATACCCCGCACCTCCCTGCACTCAGGTCCCTTCCATGGATTTACTAGACATTTCCTTGGATGTGTCCTGGTTGTCCACATCCCCAACACACTCCAAGTGGACCTTTGTGGCTGCCGCTGCTGTTGTCCGTGAATTTGGCTTGCTTGGTCCCACTTTAAAAAGCCCGAAACTGTGTGTACACATTGATGGCTTCTGGAGACTGAGGAGTTGTGTGCTGCTGTGGTGGTGAACTCCATCCAGTTGCTGTCTCACTGGTGATGCAGGAGTCCACTGGCATTTAGTGTCTTTTCTTCCACGACTGCAGCTTGAGTTTTTCCCCCCTTTTTCTTAGCTTTTCCTGTCAGTTCTCCCAGTTGAAGCTGTGCCACCTTTCTCAGCACTTCTTTCTCTTGTTCTTTGATTTTCTTTTCATCTTGTCTGTGTTTATCCACAGTGTGTGTCACGTGGGCTACAAATTCATCAAAAGTCTTTTCAGTCAGTCCCACCACATCTTCCAGTTTGCTTTTGACTTTTTCTGGAAGGCCATCCAGGACCGCTTTCCGAAAGACCACTTTCATGAGTCTTGATCGGGGTCACTTCCTGCTTCTGCTCTCCACATCTTTTCATTACGATGAACATAAGCGGAGGGATTTTCAGTCTCTCCTATTGGTTCTCTTTCAGAGTTTTCAGGTCTAATTTTCTTGAGTAGACTTCCCTCATTCGTTCCACAGTCTGTTTCTGTATGGATTGAATTCCACACCATCACTGGTTGCATCCCGCTGCGATGCTGAGCCAGCTTTGTCATGATGTCTTCCATTGCCTTTTGACCAGGTGTACAGCCAATAAGGCTTCCATCTCCTATAGCAAAGAGGCCTTAAGTGTCTTTTTCTTCAAGTCCAGTATCCACTTCTGAGCCCCTTCATGCAGGTCCGGGCAAATATTGACCAGCCTCAAATCCTGGGTCTGCCATGGTATGTAATTAGCATGCCTTCCCTTAATCGGTATGAGTGCTTGTACCATCCCATATTTTCTTACGTCTTGTCATATTTGGCTCTGGATCTCAGTGTCCTCTTCACTTTCTGATATTTCCCCATTATCCACTTCTCTGTCTCTTTAGACTTTCTCTTTCCATTGCAATACTGCGCACAATTCATCTAGATTAGTAATTGTTTGCTTACTCTTTGGATAGACTCATCAAGACTTTGTGTTATCAATGCTGGGCCTCCCATGGTGCCTCCATCTACCCTTCTCTCATCTATTTCTCTTAGTCCAGCTCAGTCCTCATTTCTCCTCTCCTCTTCCCTGTATCATCCTTTCCATATCCTTTACTTCCCTCTCCTTTCTTATTTGTTTTCCTTCTTCACTGTGACAATCCTTACACCCTCATCATCACTGTCTTCCCATTCTGTCTGCTAAACTCTTCCTTCATCACCTCTCACTGACCGTGCCTCCTGACTCCCTCTCTCTCCTTGCTGTCCTCTCACTCCTCTAGTACTCCTCCCTCCCACTCCTGTTGTAATTTATGAAAGATGGATATACTGTCTCACTGCTCTGCTGCCACTACTCTCTCTCTCTCCCTGAGCAGTAGGGCTCCTCCCCCTTTGTGGGGGTCGGTGGGTTTGGATATTCTCTCAGCATCCTCTGAGGTTCTCTCTCCTCTTCCAAGACTGCTTCTTGTTCATCGTCTGGTTCTGGATTCCTTTTGTCCTGTCTGATCACTTGTCCAGAAATATCAAACTTCCTTCAATGACAGGATACTGTCCTACATAAGGTGGAGGGTCTCATACATCTTCAACTTCTTCTCCTGTTTCTTCTTTTTCTCTCTTTAATCTCCTGTCTTCCGTTAATAACTTTCCGAAGTTCTCTTCCACCTCTTCTTAAACATTTTTAAGACTTCTAATTCATCCTGTCAGCTTTGTATGTTTACTGGATTTGTCCTTTGGTTTTGTGGTTCAGGATGAGAATTTCCAGGGCCTCACAAAGTGTTACATCATATGTGCCTTCTGCCCAGCCATTTAGTGTTTCCAAACCCTTGTGCCTTAGCCACTTTTGATTTATCTTCAGAACATCCTTTATCAAGGGTTTCCTTTCACACATCTTCTCTACTGGTGTTTTCTGTACCCTGTCCACTCAGGGTCTTCACTTTAGTTGTCTTATTCATCCTTATTCTTTTGAGACTCTTTGCTCACTTATTATTATTATTAATAATGTTATTAGTATTACTAGCTAATATTACTATTATAGTATGTTTAATTATTTTTTTTTAAACACAACCTAATTATTTAATGGATTTTATCAGTGATGTTTTGTTTTTTTTTCCTTACAATTGAGTCTTCCTAAGATCAGCACCTCAGCACAACACTTTCTGGTAACTCAGCCAATCTTTATCAGAGGAATTTGGGTGTCGGGCCAATCCATATTCAACCTCCTTCATAGACCCCCACCCTTCTAATGTGTTTATGACAATGTCCCTCTCACTTTCTTCTTACTCTAATTCTGCTCAATTGTTATAGAAAAAATATACAAAAATCACTTCACACTCTTTTAAGGCCTTCAGTCACAAAAAATTCACATCACCCATATCTTGTAGCACACACACAGATACACTTCTTCACACACTCCTTCACCCCCTTCGCCTCTCTCACTGACAACCACACACACAAGAACTGCGGTTACACACACACACAGTAGCTTCTTCTCAAGTGATCACTCTCTCTCCACTACTTCATTCATGCTTCATACTTGGCAGCTGCAACGCACGTGTACACACAAATCTTACTTCTTTCAGTTCTCTATGAACAATCCTCTAAAGAACAACAATTAATCACGCAATACTCAATAAAAAAAAGAAGCTTTGCCTGCGAACCACAAGTTTGGGCGTAAACCTTGTCGTCCCGACCTACTGTGAGGGCGTATACGCTGACCCTGTCGACTGCAGGTTTATCTTCAGACGGGAACACACATCAACTTCCGCTTAGGAATACGGTCTGCTTCGTCATCATTAAACAGCAAAGTTCAATCACGATCTTTCAACTCCCTTTGTTCTCGAAAGCTTGGCTTGCCATATATCCTACGAGATATTTTTAGACCCACCCGTCACGCCCTCGAGAATTTCAGAAGAAAGTCAGATTCGTCAGCCCACTTTAAAGCCTGCATATTCACCAGGCAGCTACCGGCCATGGGTGGAACATTACCTGTCCGAGATCTCTCAGGCTTTTAAACGCTCACGTGACCTGTAATACATTACAGGCTTTAAAGCTGACTGTACCAAACGGGGTCAAGCCAACTTTGGTGTGCACTCGATTCACCTATTTTACAGTTGAACACAGCTCCCACCTCTTTGACTTCAACCAAAGAAGTAAATTTTTAGAGTGGATTTCACCCTCTCACTCCAGTTCCAATTTCTATGAATACTCATTATCATTCTTTTATAAACATTAAAGTACAATTCTTTATTGAAAGAAATTGCACATTGTCCTAGTGGCCCAAGCCCCCTCTGCTGGTCTAACACAGAACCCTAAACTAAAAACCTTAAAATCTGAAATAATGCTTTACCTTTAATGTTTCTGTGCCAGATCAACAGTGGGCCGAGCAGCGTAACCCAGAGCCCGTGTGTGGCCTCTTTTCAATCCTACGACTCTGCATGGAAATTATGTAGTGGAAAATTGAGGTGTGAGCTATGTCTGAAACTTTTTCTAAGTCAGAAACAAACAAGTCAAAATCAGCGAAGTCAGAGAATTAGCACAACCAGTTTACTGAAAGGTTTCAGCAGGCGTGGTCAGTGGGAGCAGCTCCAAATGCCATCAACGTTGGACTTTAAATACATTTCAAACCCCTTTAACATTTGTATAAATCCATCCCATTAGTAGTTTCCACAATATTCAGTGCTGTGTCATGATTGAAACCTCAGTTCCCACCTTTGCCCCCTTCCCACCATTAGACTTGGAAGCCTTCTCGCGGGTCCACCTTCCTGCCTGTCCACCACCCTATCTCAAGGCATCCTCCCATCCAGGCCCCCACTTAAAAGTGTTTTTTCACAGATGGGTCCCCTATTTTATGAGTGCAGCTGCCTAAGCAAAGCTGTAACTCTTTCCTGCTGGATATTTTCTGGGGGCTCATGAGATGATGCAAGTAAGTAAGAATGTAACTAAGTGCAGGTTCAGCCATTACTATCCTGAGGTCAGATTTGAGCTGCTAAACTCTGTGACCTCAGGAATGTGAGCACTGTGAGACAGGGACAAAAGTAAAAGGAATTTCACTAGCGATCTGGTTTCTCTGTTCCTGTGCCTGCAGACCACGCTCTTTGAGGAAACCTGCAGCATATGTCTTGAATCGAGAAGGACCTTCTTTTTCCTTCCTCCGGTCCTTCGAGACCGTGGCGTTCACCTGTGGCATGGCGGTTCCCTCGGTCAGCTGATGGTAGAGTCCTGTCCTTAACTCATCCCTGTTCAGCAAACAAACATTACTGCAGCTGATCTGCTCACCTCCGAGTGGGACTGGGTTGTCTCGCCTCTCTCTGTGCCACAGCCCGATCCCTGCGGCTCCCTCTGACTGACTTCTGCAAACACTTACGCAGCATGTTGCGCTGGCACTCCATCGCCCAGTTGAAGTCCTGGTCTCCAACTTTGAACCTCCCTCTGGCAGCGCTGCGCCCAGCGCGGCCTCTTGAAGACAGACCCCGCTGGTACTCTCCCAAGCTGAATGACAGCAGCTTTGTTCCTGCTTAACATTTCGCACTAAATAACCTCTAAAGCTGCCTGGTCTCGTGTCGCTGACTTTCTCAACACCTGAAATCTTTCATGTTAAAGCACTGATGTAGGACCTAAATATCTTTGAATGAAGATGGCTGACCTTCTTATGGCTGGTACTTTGTTACCTCCTGTGTCAGCCTGAGCGCAGCCTGAATCAGAAACCTGATGGTGCAGAGATCAGCCCTTCTGACCCTCTGACCTCTGAAGCAGGCTTGGAACATTGCAGCGGGCGCAATGTCAAAAACTCCAGCACTGCTGTTTTCGGCTTCACGTGTGGGCGATGCCTCAGCTGGATTGCAACAACCCAGTCTGTTTGATGTATGAGTGTCGTGCCCGAGCACAGTGAGCCCTGTAAGCTCCCCTTTGTATAACCATTGGCAGCCTGGTGCTTCAGTTTCAGAAGTCTGTCTGGGTCTTCATCCCCTCGAATGCAGCTTGGCAGACATAGCCCCTTTCTCCTTCAAGACTTCATTTCTGCCTCCATACTCTTACTAGCTCTATAATATAGCTGAACCATCTTGAAGCTTGCCACAGTAGCTTCAGGTAGTACTTTCTGTTTAGTGTTTCCTCACCTGTGCCTGAATGGTTTACAACAGCCTCATGTTCAATTCTCCTTTGCACCAGGCTTTCCTTTTTAAACACCCACTAACCTGGAGCTGCTCTTCTCTGCTTTCTGTGTGGCAGATGGCTTCCTTGAGCTGGTTTTGGGAGTCGACTTCTTGATGCTACTTTCCTTGTTGCGAAGGGCTGCCAAGTCGACTTCCCGGTTGCCTTGATGCAGAGAGTGGTCTCCCACCCTCCTCCTGTAAAATTCAGAACTGCCTTCTTGCCATTGCCTACCGCTGCTCTTGTTACTTGGTGGCCTTCTTTGCATTCCTCTTGGTGGCGCCCGTGCTGTGTCGCTGTGAACACGGAAAGGCTTTGCTACCAACCTCTCGTGGTGATTCGCGTTGGCCGTGTTCCCGCTATCAGCTGCGCGCGGCGCGTTCTCCGCTGGCGGACTGTGGTTGCTGTCGCGCTGCGGCGCGGGGGACGCCGTGCTGTCGCGGTGCGGCGCGGGGGACGCCGTGCTGTCGCGGTGCGGCGCAGGGGACGCCGTGCTGTCGCGGTGCGGAGCGCTGAGCTTCGTGCTGTCGCGGTGCGGAGCGCTGAGCTTCGTGCTGTCGCGGTGCGGAGCGCGGGGGACGCCATGCTGTCGCGGTGCGGCGCGGGGGACGCCGTGCTGTCGCGGTGCGGAGTGCTGAGCGTCGTGCTTTCGCTGTGGACACGGAAAGGCGCGTTTGCTACCAACCTCTCGTGGTGATTTGCGCTGCCCGTGTTCCCGCTATCAGCTGCACGCGACGCTTTTTCCGCTGGCGGA
>JABMDN010009884.1:0-11898 GCA_017165825.1 Hepsetus odoe
GTTGTACACTTGTTATGTTTAATATGTTTAGTTTTGAGTTCTGTGCAAGTTATCTGTCATTAAAGTCCAGTACGAAACTCTTGGCTCTGCGTTGGCGTCCAGCCCTCAACACCACACCGTGACATCCAATCAATGCTCCAAGATGCTTTCAGAGCTTGCTTAATCTTAATCTAAGATTTACCTTCTTGATGTGTTACTTTATACATTTGTAGGATCCTCCCTCTGAAGAACGAGTGGCTAATTTCATTGTGACAGTCACTCCTCCAGTAATCAGCAATTCATTGCTTACAGTTGGAACCACCTTCTAAACCTCATTTCAAACTGATGTGGTTGAAACTGGAATGATTTACACTGAACAGTAACACTGTGGAGGAACTGCAAGGTCACAGTAGTTATTGTGGGCAAGACTAAAGAACATAAAGATTGCTGTTTTAGGGTAATGGGGAGTAACGTTCCGAAATATAATGACAATAAAATTTTTAAAAAGCTTCAGATTTTCACTTCCTGCAGAGCTCTTTATGTTTTGGATGATGTCCTGTTTCACTTATTTCTACTTGTTTTTTAAGTGCAGTCGTTACAGAGATGCAGGTATAAGGTTGTGGAAAGGAAAATATACTTCTTCATCTTCTTTTTATTTATTGTTTAGTGAACATTTACTTTTTACCTTACTTATTACTTAGTGGTAGGATACTTAGTATCCTACCACTAGACAACCCGCACCCCATGTTTACTGATTTCCATTCCTCTCCTCTCTAGTGCATATATCCACTCCTCCAAGTTCTCCTCAATCTGCTCCCCACTCTTGCTACAGATCACAATATTATCAGCAAACATCGTAGTTCAATCACGTTTGTCAGCCTGTCCATTTCCATTGCAACAAGAATGAGCTCATCACTGAATTTGTTGTAATCCAGCCTCTACTTTAAATGCATCTGTCACTACTACTGCAGACCTCACCACTGTCACACCACCCTTATGCATATTCTGTACTACTCTGACATACTTCTCTGCCACTCCTGATTTCTCCTCTCTAAGCTCCTGGTCAAATGCTTTCTCCAAGTCCACAAATGCACAGTACAACTTGTAACTTTCTGTATACTTCGCCATGAACACCCTCAGAACAAACTTCTGAACCACTCTTTCTCAGTATGAAACTATACTGCTGTTCATTAATTATCAGCTCTTTTCTTAGCCATTGCAGCCCTGGATACCTCACAAACCCAGATTTTTGGGGTTTGTTGTGACCCAGGGATCAAGCCATCATACATTAGTCCTTGTGAAGTTGCTCAGATCCTGACACTTAAGCCCATTGTTCTGGTACAAGTGCACTAACTTCAATTCCTTGGAGTTTCTTGATGGAAAATATATCCCAGCTATTCAAAGGTGCCACTGTAATGATATAATCAATATCATAGCTTACCTGTGAATCTATCTGGGAATTAATTAAGGTTTTAAGAATGTATGATTGAGAAACCCAATCAATTCTCCAAAAGGCTTTTAAAACTTGCTAAAAGATAATTTTATATCTTTACAGCCTTGGCCAAAAGATTTGAGAACAACACAAGTATTGGTTTTCACAAAGTTTGCTGCTTCAGTGTTTTTAAATCTTTTTGTCAGATGTTTCTATGGTAACTTAAGTATAATTTCAAGCATTTCATAAGTTCCAAAGGCCTTTATTGACAATTACATTAAGTTCATTCAAAGAGTCAATATGCAGTGTTGGCTTTTCTTTCTCAAGATCTCTGCAATTCAACCTGGCAGGATATCAATCAGCATCTGGGCAAAATCCTGACTGATGGAGTCCATTCTTGAATGAGCACTGCTTGGAGTTTGAAAGAATCTTGAGTACTAACCACAAGCTCTCAACAGGATTAAGGTCTGGGGAGTTTCTGGACCATGAAGCTAAAATTTAAATTCTTTATTCTTAGTTATCACTTTGGCCTAATGACAAGGTGCTCCATTTTGCTGGAAATGGCATTGTTCTACACCAAACTGTTCTCGGGTGGTTGGGAGAAGTTGCTCTCAAAGGATGTTTTGGTGCCATTCTTTATGCATGGCTGTGCTGTTTCGGCAAAAACTGAGCCAGCCACTCTTTTGGCTGAGAAGCTCCACACATGAATGGTTTCAAGACACTTTACTGTTGGCAGGACACAGGAGTGATGGTAGCACTCACCTTTTCTTCTCCAGACAATCCTTTTTCAAGATTACCCAAACAATGGGAAAGGGGATTCATCAGAGAGAATTACTTTTTTTTGTTTGTTTTGCTTTTGGATAACATCTTTAAACAACCTCAGCAATAGATAGTGATGTGTACAGATTTTAAGAAATGTTAAGAAATTGTGTGCACACACATTTATCTTCATGTTTCATACAGTTTAGTTGCAGACTCCTGGCCCTGTATTTATGTCCGGTCAGACTCACCTAACATTACAGCAGCAAATAAGTGGAAAAAAGCAAGACAAAGAAAGAACATTGCAGAGTGAAAGAAGCAGGAAAAATCTAAACATGGTCCAAAGCTTCATTAAAGAGCCTGACATGAGTGTGTATGTTACACTATAAAATGCAAAATCCAAATAAAGTTATAATAAAGTAATAAAGTAAATCTTCAGTGATTGTGTTTCTTGAATGTTGTTACTTTTGACTGAAATAGTTTATAAATCTTCACTGTACAGATGAAACCCTGAAGATGAGGAATGAAGGATTCTACAGCTTAAAATATACTTCACTGAAGCTCTAAACCAGGGATAGACAATAGCGTACAGCAGTGGGTTTACAGAGGAGTTCATGTATATGAGCCACATAAACACAGTCCACACCATCGAGGATGATGTTAAACTTTCAACAGTCAAAGAGCTTAAAAAGTACGGTATCCAACACGCTAGATACACTAAAATCACAGTGCCTAATTTTTTTGCTGCTTTGGTTTCGGAAGATCTTGAAAGTCGGGCTCCATCTTTTTGCTGGACATTTTTCCTTACAGCTCTCACAGCTCTTGCTTGATATCTTGCCACATGAAAAATAATTAAAGACAAGATGATTATAGTGAAGCAAGGGCTGAGAAATGAAACCACCATGTCAGCAATCACCCAGGAATACTTTATAACCACCACACACTCTCCATAACAGCCTGCAGAAATCTGAGATGGAAGGAAATGGTCATTAAAGTAGAAAATAATAATATTATAGAAAACAGCACAAGACCAGCCTAGAGTTATAAACATTATAGTTTTAGGAACTGTGATTCTTGAAGGATAAAGTAGAGGATCACAGATAGCAATGTACCGATCAACTGCAATGAAAACCAGATTACAGAGAGAAGCTGACATCGTGACATTACTGATCAGTGGAAAAACAGAACACGCCACTTCTCCCAGATACCAACAGGAGTCTATCAGCTGCATTATGTTCACAGGCATAACAAACAGTCCCACCAGAAGATCCGCCACAGCCAGAGAGAGGATGAGCAGGTTGGTTGGAGTGTGGAGCTGCTTGAAGTGAGAGATGGAGATGATCACAAGCAGGTTCAGGAACACAGTGCAGACAGAAACACACGAGAGAAGAATGAACAAAAACATATTTCCAGAGCCTCCTCTGACGACCTTCCTGCAGGATGAGTTGTTGTCAGGGAAGCAGAACTGATCTGAGATGCTTTGATTATCATCTGTATGAAATGGATGCAGATCTGGAGCTCCCCCAGCTGTGTTATTCATCATTGATGATCTAAGATTTACCTTCTTGATGTGTTACTTTATACCTTTGTAGGATCCTCCCTCTGAAGAACGAGTGGCTAATTTCACTGTAACAGTCACTCCTCCAATAATCAGCATTTCCTTGCTTACAGTTGGAACCACCTTCTAAACCTCATTTCAAACTGATGTGGTTGAAACCTGAATGTGGAGGACCTGCAAGGTCACAGTAGTTATTGTGGGCAAGACTAAAGAACATATAGGTTGCTATCTTAGTCTAATGGGCAGCAGCGTCCATCAACCAGCCACTAGTGATGCACAAGACAGTGTATTTCTTCGTGCCAGTCCCAAACCCAAATAAATGAGGAGGGTTACTTCAGGAAGGGCATCCTTTGTAAAATATTTGCTAAACCAATATTCGGACAGCAGAACAGATGTAATGCTTCTGGCCCAAAACTTGGTTGTGCAATGGAGGAGAAAGCAGAGCTGTGGAGCGAGTTAGATGAAGTGATAGAGAGTGTACTCAGGGGAGAGAGAATGTTGATCAGTGCAAACATTTTGATGAAGGGAACAGAAGTGATGAGGAGGTGATGGGCAGGCATGGTGTCAAGGAGAGGAATGCTGAAGGTCAGATGATTCCAAATTTAACTAAACGGATGGACATGGTTTTAGTTTTTACTTATTTTAAGAAGAGGGAGGAGCACAGGGCGACGTATAAGAGTGGAGGAAGATGCTTACAGGTGGATTATATTCTTTGCAGGAGGGTCAGTCTGAAGGAGATTGGAGATTGCAATGTAGTGACAGGGGAGAGTGTCGCTAAGCAGTTTGTCGGTAGGATGACCTTGGAGGTCAAGAAGAAGATCCAAATTAGGGCAGAATCAAGGATCAATTGGTGGAAGCTGATGCAGGAAGACTGCAAGATTTAATTCAGTTAGGAGTTAACACAGGCACTGAGGGGTTATGAAAAACTTGGCAAAGTAGGACAATTCAGGAGTGTGAATGAAAGGCAGGAAAGCATAGTGGTTAGGATGCAAGGTGTAGAGTAGTGAGACCAGCTATGTTTTACAGGTTGGAGTTGGTGGTACTGATGAAAAGACAGGAGGTGGAGCTGGAGGTGTCAAAGTTAAAGATGCTGAGATGTACTTTGGTTGTGTCGAGGATGGACAGGATTAGAAACGAATACATTAGAGGGATGGCTCAGGTCGGATGTTTTGGAGGCAAAGTGAGAGAAAATTGCATTAGTTTGGACATGTCCAGAGAAGATGATGAAGATGGAGCTGCAACAAAAGAGGAGAAGAGGAAGACCCAAGAGGAGGTCTATGAACATGGTGAGAGAGGACATGCAGGTGGTTGGTTTGAAGGAGAAGGACTCTGGATGGTCTAGGTCCTTACTGTTTGAGAAGGACCTTCTCAGAATCTGTATGAGCTTCCTGCATGTGCTCTGGTTTCCTCTCATCATCCAAAGACATGTCAGGTGAAAAATGATCCTCATGGTGTAAGTGTTTTTCTTTTACTCATAACTAATAATCTGTCCATCTTTTAATTGAAACTGTTTATGTATGAAAGTCCATTGAACAGGACAGTGATGGGAAATATTAATTCATTCCATTTCTGCCGCTTGTCCCAAGCTGGGTTGCTGGAGTCCATCCTAGCTCACACAGGACAAAGGACGGTGACACACCCTGGACAGGTCGCCAGCCCATTGCAGAGAGGAGCATGAAAAGGAAAGCACCTTGCTCAAGGGTACCTCAGGGCAACTTATTGGGAAGGGGTTCGAACCCCTGATCCTCCAATCATGTGGCCAACACCCTAACCACAAGGCCATTTTCTCCAAAATAAGTTTAGAAGTTTAGAGTTTAGAAATCCACAAAGCAAACGAATGCATACCCACAATGCTACTAAAGACATGTACTACCTAAGACATATGTAGATCATGAAGGTTACTGATTATCTCTGACATAACAAAAAGCTCTACTCACTCATGTCTTTATCACTGCTTATTTGACAACTTTCTCCTGGATTTCCATCCTGAAACTATTTTACATCTTTTCTCTTCTTCTTCTCATTTTAAATATATACAGTATTGTGCAAAAGTTTTAGGCAGGTGTGGAAAATATGCTATAAACAAAGAACGCTTTCAGAAATGGTAGTGTTCATCATTTATTTTCATCAATCAGCAAAATGCAGTGAATGAACAAAAGAGAATCTAAATCAAATCAATATTTGGTGTGACTACCCTTTCCCTTCAAAACAGCATCAGTTCTTCTAGGTACACTTGCACACAGTTTTTGAAGGAACTCGGCCGGTAGGTCGTTCCAAACATCTTGGAGAACTAACCCCAGATCTTCTGTGGATGTAGCTTCCTCACATCCTTCTGTCTCTTCATGTGATCCAGACACACTGGATGATGTTGAGATCAGGGCTCTGTGGGGCCAGAAGAACTGATGCTGGTTTGAAGGCAAAAGGTAGTAACACCAAATATTGATTTGATTTAGATTTTTCTTTTGTTTGCTCACTTTGCATTTTGTAAATTGATCAAAATAAACAATCATTATTTATATTTCTGAAAGCGTTCTTTGTTTACAGCATTTTTTCACACCTGCCTAAAACTTTTGCACAGTGCTGTATATAAATGTAAAATATTGTCACAGGGTTAATGTTGATCTTTAGCATGTCACCAGAATGTAGATCAAATGTGGAGACGAAGCACTGATGTAAGTTGCTCTTGATAAGAACATCTGCAAAACGGTGTAAATAGATTGTTCAGGGACAGTTCTTCTGGATTTGGAAGGACAAAGTTTGTGCTCATTTTCAGTTCAGCCACTGTACATGACTAGTTTCAGAGGCTGAAGCAGTGTGAGATCATCTTAAAAGACAAATGAATAAATTATTCAGCTGATGTGCAGAAAGGAGGTTTAGAACATCCTCAAAGAAGCCTGAAGAACTTTTCCTGGAGACGACTTGAAGAGTCAACAAGAAAGCCAAGAGAGTTCAGGGTGCGCTGAAGAACAACAGTGGACAACTTGAAGATGAGATATCAATTATTTTACAGGATATAATGTTTGAAGTTGATTTCCTGAACCATGGGTAGAATATGGCGTATATGAATGGATTGATAAAGGAGTTGAAGTGCTGAAATGTTGCATGAGCTACAGATAAGCTAGCTGGATCAGAAGGTTGAAGGTTGAATCCCAGACTAGTAGGCTGCCCTGAGGTACCCTTGAGCATGGTACCGTCCCTGTCACTGCTATCTGGGTGCTTTCAATAGCTGTCCCCAGCTGCACGTTTTTGTGTGTGCAGTTAAATTGCAGAGGTGTTATTTCATTTTGGCTCAATGTGTGCTGTGCTGTGTACTCACAATGTATTTTTATATATATATTTGTTTATATATATATATATAGTGGACGACCTGCATAGCAGATGAAACCAAGTGTGTTTGTTTACTGACTTTAAGTTCAAATTCAGGAGAATTGAGTCATATAATTCTCATATAATGCTTTTTTGTATCATTTAATTATGTAATTAGGAAACTGCATTCAAACATACATCATATTTCTGTATTTATCCGACCTAATCAGTGAATTAGTAATAAGTACACAAGCACAAAGTTCAATGTAGGGCTTTAATAGCTACTACATCTTGGTGTGTGGAAAACTAATGATGGATCAAATAACTTTTTCTTACATTAAATCTGTAGGGAGTACATTAGAGGTAATTAGAGGTGTGACATCCCATCACCCTGACCAATGTCACCGACTGTTGTCCATCAGGATGCCCACCACAGTCTTACAGATCTTCAGTAATTATATATTTTTTTCCCTTCAGATAACATCCTTAAACAACCTGAGAAATAGATACTGATGTGCACAGATTTTAAGAATTCTGATTTAATAAAGATTTTGAGAAATCACAACCACATCTGCTTGAGAGCTTTACATTCTGCAGTTTACGAATTCAGGAACATGTCTGAAGATTTCAAATGTGGTGGAAAAACCAATATTAAAAAATGTAATTATCTTGTCTATATTTAAAAAAAAATAAGGAAATATGGATTAAATTATTTTTACTCCAAATATGAGAAAAATAAAAGCAAGAGGAAGAAGAACAATGCAGAGTGAAAGGAACAGGAAAAACCTATACATGGTCCAAAGCTTCATTAAAGAACCTGACGTTTGTATGTTTCACGATGAAATTCAAAATTCAAATAAAGTCAGTAAATCTTTTACTCTTCACTGAAATAGTTTATAAATCTTCACTGTACAGATGAAACCCTGAAGATGAGGAATGAAGGATTCTACAGGTTAAAATATACTTCACTGAAGCTCTGAACCAGGGATAGACAATAGCGTACAGCAGTGGGTTTACAGAGGAGTTGATAAATACTAGCCAAATAAACACAGTCCACACCATCAAAGAAGATGTGAAGCTTTCAACAGTCAGAGAGCTTAAAAAGTACGGGATCCAACACGCTAGATACACAAAGATCAAAATGCCCAGCTTTTTTGCTGCTTTGGTTTCAGAAGATCTTGAAAGTCTTTCTCCATCTTTCGGTTGGACATTATTCCTTACAGCTCTCACAGCTTTAGCTTGACGTCTTGCCACGTAAAAAATAATTATAGACAAGATGATTATAGTGAAGCAAGGACCTAGAAATGAAAGCAGCATGTCAGTGATCACCCAGGAATACTTAACAACCACCACACACTCTCCATAACAGCCTGCAGAAATCTGAGATGGAAGTAAATGATCATTAAAGTAGAAAAGGATAATATTATAGAATACACTACAAGACCAACCTATAATTATAAACAATGTGGTTTTATGAACTGTGATTCTTGAGGGATAAAGTAGAGGATCACAGATAGCAATGTACCGATCGACTGCAATGTAAACCAGATTACAGAGAGACGCTGTCACTGAGAGATTACTGATCAGGGGAAAAACAGAACACGCCACTTAACTCCTGTTGGTATCTGTCAGCTGCATTATGTTCACAGGCATAACAAACAGTCCCACCAGAAGATCCGCCACAGCCAGAGAGAGGATGAGCAGGTTGGTTGGAGTGTGGAGCTGCTTGAAGTGAGAGATGGAGATGATCACCAGCAGGTTGAGGAACACAGTGCAGACAGAAACACATGAGAGAAGAATGAACAAAAACATATTTCCAGAGCCTCCTCTGACCTCCTTCCTGCAGGATGAGTTGTTGTCAGGGAAGCAGAACTGATCTGAGATGCTTTGATTGTCGACTGTATGAAATGGATGCAGATCTGCAGCTCCCCCAGCTGTGTTATTCATCATTGCTGATCTAAGATTTACCTTCTTGATGTGTTACTTTATACCTTTGTAGGATCCTCCCTCTGAAGAACGAGTGGCTAAATTCACTGTGACAGTCACTCCTCCAATAATCAGCATTTCATTGCTTACAGTTGGAACCACCTTCTAAACCTCATTTCAAACGGATGTGGTTGAAAATGAAATGATTTACACTGAACAGTAACACTGTGGTGGAACTGCAAGGCCACAGTAGTTATTGTGGGCAAGACTAAAGAACATAAAGATTGTCTTTTGAGTCTCATGGGGAGCAACGTCCAGAACTATGATGACAATACAAATCATCAGATTTTTTTTTACTTCTTGCATAGCTTTATATGTTTTTGAAGAACTCTTCTTTAACATTTCTTATAATCCTGTTTGTTTGTTTTGCATTATCAAAGTTGAAGGCGGCAAGAGAATTGCAGTTCAGAGACATTAGTAAATATGCAAGTTGGGGGCATATAAAAACTATTTCTTCATCTTTTTTTGACTTCTTCTATTTAATTGTTTCCACAATGGATCATCCATTTCTATTCGTTCCTGTCCTCTGTATCTTTCTCTCTCACTGCAATCCCCTGCATTTCCTCTCTCACTACATAGCACTTCATTCCGTCGACTGTTTTCCATTCCACTCCTCTCTAGAGCAGATCTCCATCTCTCCATGTGTTCTCCTCAAGCTGCTCACTACTGTCATTACAGATCAAAATATCATCACCAAACATCATCATCCATGAAGACTCATGTCTAACCTCGTCCGTCAACATTTCCATTACCATTGCAAAGAAAAATGAGCTCAGCACTGATCTTTGGTGGTATCACAGCTCTACATTAAATGCATCCATCACTCCTATTATAGCACTCACCACTGTCACACTGCCCTCATACATATTCTACACTACTCGGACGCACTTCTCTGCCTGTCCTTACTTCTCCTCTCTAGTCTTCCTGTCATACGCTTTCTCCAAGTCCACAAAGGCAAAATAAAATCCCTTGATTACACCTTCATAGCAAATGGCTATCTGGACCACTCTTTCTCAATATGAAGCCATAGTGCAACTCACTACTCATTTTCTTAATCATTGCACCCCTGGAAACCTCACAAGACCAGACTTTTTGGGGATGACGCGACCCAGTCATCAAGCCATCATACATTAGCCATTGCCAATTCGATCGGATTCTGACACTTATAAAGTTTATGAAAGCATTAATAGCATTCTGTGTTTTGAGGTGTTTTCTACACGAATGAATACACACTGCATTGGCACATCATTAATCATTTTAAAGTAGAAAATCTGCTTTCATTTAAACAGTGATTAAATAGTTATTATGTAGGGCTTTAATAGCTCCCTCCTTAGAAATGTTCATTCTTTATCAGTTTCTATTTACCTGATTAGAATCCTTTCCCAATAATTTAGCCTAAATGTATCACTGCGTTGGGATATTCAAGCTTAATTGAACATTGGATATTTAATGTATGTTGGAATGAAACACCTGGGCAGAGCCGTCTATATTTAACCATAAAAAGACTTAATTGAGAAACCCAGTCAATGCTCCAAGATGCTTTCAGAGCTTGCTTAAAGATAACTTTAACTGAATTGTTCTGTGAGAATTTGTCTTCCAAGCATTGCTCTACCAGTAATATTACAAAGTTGGCTTATTCTTTAAAACACAGAAGATTTAAAAAGTATTGAGCAGAGGAAAATAATGCAAAACAGGAGAACTTCCAGCTCTGATAAGAACTCTCATTTTTAACCCTCCTCTTGGTGTGTGGAAAACTACCAATGGTGGGGATTTGAACTGGGATTCCTGTGACCAAAGTGGATCCACAGAACTGGTGAGCAAAGAACTTTTTGTTACATAATGTAATGATGGCTTGGTGCTTGGTCGGACGATGGCTTGGTGCTCGGTATCCAACACGCTAGATACACTAAAATCACAGTGCCTAATTTTCTTGCTGCTTTGGTTTCAGTAGATCTTCTTGAAAGTCTTTCTCCATCTTTTTGCTGGACATTTTTCTTTACAGCTCTAACAGCTCTTGCTTAACGTCTTGCCACATGAACAATAATTAAAGACAAGATGATTATAGTGAAACAAGGGCTGAGAAATGTTACCACCATGTCAGTGATCACCCAGGAATACCTTACAACCAGCACACACTCTCCATAACAGCCTGCAGAAATCTGAGATGGGAGAAAATGATCATTAAAGTAGAAAAGTATAATATTATAGAAAACAGCACAAGACCAGCCTAGAGTTATAAACATTATAGTTTTAGGAACTGTGGTTCTTGAAGGATAAATTAGAGGATCAAAGATAGCAATGTACCGATCGACTGCAATGAAAACCAGATTACAGAGAGAAGCAGCCATCGAGACATTACTGATCAGTGGAAAAACAGAACACGCCACTTCTCCCAGATACCAACAGGAGTCTGTCAGCTGCATTATGTTCACAGGCATAACAAACAGTCCCACCAGAAGATCTGCAACAGCCAGAGAGAGGATGAGCAGCTTGGTTGGAGTGTGGAGCTGCTTGAAGTGAGAGATGGAGATGATCACCAGCAGGTTGAGGAACACAGTGCAGACCAAAACACAGGAGAGAAGAATGAACAAAAACATATTTCCAGAGCCTCCTCTGACCTCCTTCCTGCAGGATGAGTTGTTGTCAGGGAAGCAGAACTGATCTGAGATGCTTTGATTGTCGACTGCATGAAATGGATGCAGATCTGGAGCTCCCCCAGCTGTGTTATTCATCATTGCTGATCTAAGATTTACCTTTTTGATGTGTTACTTTATACTTTTGTAGGATCCTCCAACTGAGGAACGAGTGGCTAATTTTACTGTGGCAGTCTTTCCTCCAATAATCAGCATTTCATTGCTTACAGTTGGAACCACCTTCT